>JAODAL010020218.1:0-70046 GCA_025379985.1 Phyllomedusa bahiana | reverse complement strand
AATTTAATAAAAAGCTATTGCAATGTCACCTAAGTCTTGGTGAACTTTAATCCATATTCTAAAAAAGAGCTTTCTGTGTTCGCCCGCGGGGGCCCCCCCCCGACCCCCCGTGACTTTACAGGGGTAATGCCCTTTTAAATATTCTCTACCAAACTATAAAAAATCTTCCAATCCAAATCTAACTAAATTTAAAGGGACACAGCTAATTAAAAGAGGTTCTCTGGAAAAATATAAAAATTTTTCGCTGAGCGTTTAAACACAAGCAAGCGCACGTCCTTTCGCTCGAGACCTGAGAGAAAACGGGCTAACAAAAATGCTTTTCTAGTAAAACGAGGTCATGTGATTTTTCCACCCCAATCGCAACCTTAACACACCCAGTCATGACTCGCACACACATCTCACCCTGCCTATTCTGTAATCTGTTTTCGGGCCGCCAAAATTACAGGAAGGCCAAAAATGGCCGATTTTAATAGATATGCACAATTTTAACCAAATTTCCGATAAAACAAAAAACCCCCACACCATAAAAACTTTTCCTTTTCAACTTTGTCGATAAAATCGCTCAACACTACCACGAGCATATCCTTGTCTGAAAGACAAATGGCCCAAAACAATTTTTAAAGGGTTAACAGGGGGAAAAAAAAAGAAAAAGGGGGCAAAAGAAATGGGACATAAAATAACTAAAAAAAAACAAGGGGTACCATTAGAACACTGGCTCGGGGGGGCACTCCACCACTTAATAAGAGAATAGATCACATGGGGGTCCTCCACCCACCCAGTCGTTTTCACTCCCCCAAGGCCCCTTTCCCCTTCCACCGGGGCAGTTCCTCTGGGAAGGGGACAAATGGGGTCCGATCCACAGAAGGAAATCCAATCCCCCAACATTTAGGTATCGGCTATACAGAGGGAAAATCAGATCTAACCCCCAACGCTGAAGGACATGGACCCCCGATCCAGTCCGAATAGTTGGGCTGGCAGGGGAAAGCCGAGTCTAGGATGATATTTTGGGGCAGAAAGGGAAAAGGAACATCACCAATTGACTTAAAAACGATGGGAGGGGGAAAAAAACAGGAGCACCATGCTGGTCCCCCCGGAGGCTGATCCCGTAGGGGGAATAAGCCAAACCCCCGGCCCAAAAAGGGCTGTAGGACGGGGCAACTCCACCAACTGGCCCTAGTACCCTCTCCTTCCACATCCCCACAGACTGCGGGGATGGACGGGAGAAGTGGTTAGAAGCGCGGGAACCCCGGACCATCTTTAAACTTTTTTTTATATTGACTCGGGGCCCCCCGGGGGAAACCCGAGGATCTAGGGGTCGCGGGAAGGCTTTGGCCCATGCTTCCTCCGAGAGGACGGGGCCAGTTATTTCCCTCCCAACGTGCTAAAAAGGGGCGCTTGTAAAAAGGCCCATTGGTGAGAATAAGCCTATACAGGCCTAAGAGCCCTTCTTTCTAAATATCCCCCAAAGGGAAACCACAGCTCAAAGGTGGAGGGTCTATGCACCGCAAATTTCGCTTCCTCTGGAAATAGGCTGCGCACTGTAATAGTGGAACCTAAAAAGCTCCCCCGGGTTTCCCACGGCACCTACAAGTTGTCATAATCCCTCGAGCCCCTTTCCCTCAGACACTGTCAAGTATCGGGCACCCGTTCCAAACCCATAACCGAACCAGTGCTGGAGTGAGAGAGCTGGGGACTCGGGGTTCCGACAATGGGGCAAGGGCCGCTTCTCAAACAGACCCATCCTGGAGGCATATGCCCGTAATTGGACAGGGGTCTGGGCAACAGCGGGACGGGGCTATCTACCACGGGGTTAGTACTGAGCGCGGCAGCCAGGGCAAACCCGGGAGGTTGGGGCCCCATAAACAGGGTCTCCAACCCCACCCAATTTTGAGGTACCCCCTTAAAAGAGTCCGGGGTTCTCACCACCACCGCGCCAAAAATAAAGGCTTAAAGTCGGGCAAAGAGCCCAATTCTGTTTGGACCTAGAAAGGGGTGGACCCACTCCCCTTTGGGTTTACCCCGCGCCCATAAAACTTGAGATTATCCTTCGTAGGTCCCTGAAAAAAGGGCCAGGAGAATAAGGGGGATTGCCTGGAACAGGTACAACATTTTGGCAAGGTTTTCATCTCGGATGTTTAAACCCCCATCCATGAAAAGTTTTTGTTTCCCATTTCATAAATCCGCTTTTTTCTGGAAAAAAGGGGGGCGAAGTTTAAGGGATCAAAGATTTTGTCGGTTTGGGGGAAATGTGACCCCCAAGTATTTGAAGGAAGATTCTTCCCAAAGAGAAGGGAAGGTTGTTCTCAGCAAAAACAGGTCGGTCAGGGGAACATTAAAGCCCATAGATAGCTCTTTGACATTTTGATTTTAGGGTTCTGGCAGGCTTATTCGCCCATATTTCCATTACCCCGGGAGGGGGGAGTGGGGTCCCCCAGATACGGGATAAACCTCGGCAAAACCACATTTTAACTGATGTTCAGAACCCGGGATTCCCTCCACCCGAGGATCTTTTCCAAAGCGCCCTCACAGGTGCTCCATTGCCAAAATACAAAAGGGGGAAAAGGGGGGGGCACCCTGCGGGTGCCTTTTCCCCGATTGCCAAGGGAGGACAAAGCCTTTTACCCTATTTAGCTGGGGTAAGTATATAAGGCCATTACCCTTTTTCTCGCAAACCAGGCCAAACCCCAGGGACCTAACACCCCCCCTCAAAAGGACCACGCCACCCATAAAAGGGGCCTTCCCGCGTCCAGGACAGGAGAAGGCAATTTTTTTTTTAAAGGCAAACCTTGGATCAGGAGAACTCTTAAGGGGGTTGTCCCCCCTCCCTGGTCGGCACAAATCCCCCCCCTGATCCGGGTGAATGATTAAAGGGGGGGTTTTGGGCCTGATCCCAGAAACTTAGCGAAAATTTTCGCTCTGTATTGATAACGATAGGGGGCTGTAATTTTGGCACTGAATGGGGGCCTTTCCCTCCTTGGGATCACCACAATAGGGCCTTTAGGGAAGGCCGGATCAAAGGGGGAGGAAGGAGACGGGGGCAAGTCCCCACAGGAGGTTTTTGTAGAAAAGGGCCATAACCGCCGACCCGGCTCTTGCCAGTGGAAGGGATTTAATGGGGGAACCAACTCCCCGGGGAAAAAGGGCCCTTTCCGGGGAACGAGGAGCCACGGGAATGGGGGAAGCGACTTTTAGTTAAGTACCGCGGGGTTGATTTCCCCCGGTGTCTGGGGGGTTTCAGGGAGATAAGAGCTGAGTAATAGTCCCGGGGCCTTTTTTACAAGATGTTTTGGGTTTTTAAATGGGGGCCCTTTTTTTTTTTGGGAACCCCCGGTTTTTTTAAATGGAAGGGACAAAAACCCGGCAGCTCTTTTATCCCTAAGTCCCGGGCCAGGAACTTGCCCGTTTTGTTTAACCAGGAATAGAACGAGCGGAGCATAACTGCTGTACTTTTAAAAAAAGCCCTTTTCCCTAACGGGGAATTCTGACGAGTCTGAATCACGGCTCCAATCCGTCCCAACCCGATTCTAGAGTTTCCTCCAGGCGACAAGCGCGTCAAGAGGGGCGCAATTTCGCACAGCTCCCCCCTTGAACGTGCCCCGTGCTTGATTTAGATGCCTCTGAGATGCATTTCGCCCCCCAATTTTACCTTTTGGGGAAAAGGGATCATCTGCCGTACCCAAAAAAATGTGTCCGTGCACTCTGCGGTCCGAAAACACAGGAGTCCGCAGGGGTATTTATTTAAAACCAGAGAACCCTGATCGGTTAGTGAGGGGGGAAATAAATCACAATGGACAGGGGGGGTGGTCCGAATGAGGATCGCCCACCGAGGCTGACACCACCCAGCGAAGCAGGGAATCGCGAGGAAGTAATCCCATGCGGAGTAAGAGTTTGAGGAAGGGGTAAAGGGGAACCCGCTCCTGGGGGGGGCGCAACCTCCAAACTCTACACTGCATGTCATGGGCAGCTTTTTTTACCCTGTTAAGCATATGGTAAGGCACCGCGGCGCCCTGATGAGGCGTCCAGGACGGGTTTAACGCCAAATTCAAATCCCCCCAAGATAATCTTCCCCAGGGAAAATCAGTAGGAAACCAAAAAGTTTTAGCGAGAAAAGTCTTGGCCTGTATTTGCATGTATATGTTTTGCCATGGAAATCTGGGCCCTTTGGGGGGATATGTTAACAAAAAAGGCCCGGCATCCCATCCCGAAGGGGTCTAACACCGAACAGGGAGCGATTTGTGAAGAAGAAAATTTCCACCCCCTGACTTTTTTTAGAAAAAACTACTTTTGGGACCAGACAGGGAAATACCTTTACGTAAGATTGAATTTCGAGAAAAAAATGTGTTTCCTGGAGGGAAAATAATTTGGACTCTGTTATGGAGGTGATAGAGGGCCTGGGAAACTTTTTTCGGGGCGTTAAATCCTTTGACTTAAGGGACGTAAGGCTAAATTTTGCCATGTAGATTCTAAGGGTGCATAAGTCACAACTTCCCCGTTATTAGGGAGCACGCTCCCCCCCCAAGCCATTAAAGTCGGTACCAACAAAAACCGAAACTTTTAAATATCAAAATCAAAAACCTAATAGGGTCGAAAAATTCTAACAACAGCAGAATGTAACTGCCCTAACCCCAACATGTTTCAAAGGGTCTACCCAACGGGGGTTTCTCCCATTTTCAAACCCCAAAGGAAAAGCTAAGGCAAAGCGTGCAGGGGGGGAAACAGGGGAACCACCCCACGCAAAGGAGCCAGAAAAAAAACCCCCCCCAAAAGGCCCCCCCCCAAACAATTCGGGCAAGACGCCCCCCCCCCCCCCCCCCGGGCCCCCCAAGGGGTAGGGATAAGGGCAGGGAGACAGGGAAGGTATGGGGACAAGGTTTAGGGAAAAGAGGGGGGGGTCCGAAAGGGCGATCCCCCCCCATCCTCAGGTCCAAGGGCAGATAAATAAACAATACTAAAACATAAAAGATATAAAAGAGGAAAAAGACACCACTGCTGCGAAAGGGGCTCCACCGTCCCCGCGGGGACCAAGTTTAACCCATCCCAAACAAAAAACCTGGGACAGATGGCCGCCCCAAAAAAAAAGGGGTGGTCATAGCCATCAAAACAGCAAGGATCAAAAAAAGGCCCCGGGCCCCCTCCCCCCCAAAACGGAGGAGACCAATCATTAAAATCAAGGGGAAATACCACAAAAACAAACCTTTACTTTGGGCAGTGACAGGGGACCTTCACGATGCGGTCCCCGCTCTTTACATTGGGTTTTCCGGGCTGTCCCGACGGGACCGGGGGTCTCTGTGGCAGGGGGGACACCAATGGGTGCCTATCCTGTTACCGCTTAGCGAGGGAAGTTTGGGGGGGCAGATCCATGGCGAAAGCAGCAGGCCAATCGGAGGGTCCCCTCCCGGGAAATGCAGGGGCGAAATAAAGATGGCAAGTCCTCCATGGGGCAAAAATGAGCATCTTGTCCAGCTGCCGAAAATTGAAGTGAAAGGGGAATCCCCCTCTGTATGATAATTTTTGGACTGCAGGGGCCTCAGAAGTGGCTTTAACGCCGCTCTCATGCGCAGGGGCGCCGAGACAAATCAAAAATAATCAAAAAGGGCCCCCCCAAACTCATTCGCTGCACAGTCGGCCTTTCCATAAGTTCTTCTTTGATCGTAAAATGATAATCTGCAAATGACGCCCGAGGGCGGGTCGGGGGTAGCGCTCTGCGGGGGCATGCTCTGTGAGCTCTTTTAATTCCAGGGAAATTTCTTTCCCGGCGACCCAGAAGAAGTTGAAAAAACCAGTTAAGGTGGGGGAGAGTTTCACCCGCTGACAATTCCCGGGAAGCCCCGCACCTGACATTGTTTCCCCTAAAAGGTTTTCCCCCGTCATCCATATGCAAGGTAATTAATGTTTGTGCCACGTCCCAACTGAAGACTGGGGAAAAGGATAGAGACGGGGTTTGTTTATTCTTGGCTTTTTTAAGTTGGGGAACCGAACTGTACAGTCATGGCCAAAAAAATTTAAGAAATGACACAAATAAAAAAAATTTTCACTGACTTTGCCCTTTGGTTTTTATTGTTTTTGTCACATGTTTTTATCACAAAAAGAAATCAAATGCAATCAATTATGATTAACAAACTTTTTTTGACCGTTAGAATTTTTAATGCAGCAAATCAAATTTTCAGTTTGACCCTTCTTCTTTAGACCTCTCAATTCCCCTGGGATGCTCTCAAAAAACTTCGACCAAATCCCATGATGCAGTCCTTTTTTTGCACAATCAATGCTTGCATTTTGTCACAACTTGTTGGTTTTTGTTTGTCCACCCGTCTCTTGATGATTGACCACAAGTTCTCAATGGGATAAAGATCTGGGGAGTTTCCAGGCCATGGACCCAAAATCTCTGTTTTGCTCCCTGAGCCATTTAGTTATCACCTTTGCTTTATGGCAAGGTGCTCCATCATGCTGGAAAAGGCATTGTTGATCACCAAACTGCTCTTGGACGGTTGGGAAAAGTTGGTCTTGGAGGACATTCTGGTATCATTCTTTATTCATGGATGTGTTTTTAGGCAAGACTGTTAGAGAGACGATTCCCTTGGCTGAGAAGCAACCCCACACATGAATGGTTTCTGGATGCTTTACAGTTGGCATGAGACAAGTCTAGTGGTATTGCTCACCTTGTCTTCTCCGAACAAGCTGTTTTCCAGATGTTCCAAACAATCGGAAAGGGGATTCATCAGAGAAAATGACTCTACCCCAGTCCTCAGCAGTCCACTCCCTGTACCTTTGGCAGAATATCAGTCTGTCCCTGATGTTTTTTCTGGAGAGAAGTGGCTTCTTTGCTGCCCTCCTTGACACCAGGCCTTGCTCCATGAGTCTCCGCCTCACAGTGCATGCAGAAGCACTCACACCTGCCTGCTGCCATTCCTGAGCAAGCTCTGCACTGCTGGTAGCCCGATTCCGAAGCTGAAACACTTTTAAGAGACGGCCTGGTGCTTGCTGGTCTTTCTTGGGCGCCTTGGAGCCTTTTTGGCAACAATGGAACCTCTCTCCTTGAATTCCTTGATGATGCGATAGATTGTTGACTGCGGTGCAATCTTTCTAGCTGCAATACTCTTCCCTGTTAGGCCAGTTTTGTGCAGTGCAATGATGACTGCACGTGTTTCTTTAGAGATAACCATGGTTAACAGAAGAGAAGCTATGATGCCAAGCACCCGCCTCCTTTTAAAGTGTCCAGTGGTGTGATTCTTACTTAATCATGACCGATTGATCTCCAGCCCTGTCCTCATCAACACCCATACCTGTGTTAATGGAGCAATCACTGAAACGATGTTAGCTGGTCCTTTTAAGGCAGGCCTGCAATGAAGTTGAAATGTGTTTTGGGGGAAAAAGTTCATTTTCTAGCAACTATTGACTTTGCAATTAATTGCTGTTAAAGGGCTTGTCTCGCTATAACACGGGAGTATATGCTTCAAATGTAGGGAACACAAAATAAAGACATTTCCAAATATATTGCATTGTTCCTCTGTTTTCCCTAAAAAATACAAGTGAATTTATTACCCCCAAATGGCTATTTCAGTTCCCTCATTAACAGACCTGTAAACAAATCTCCTGGGCTGTTTTTTTCAATGAATAACAGAGAGTGATTCATCACACAGGTTGGCAGTGTCACTCAGTGTCCTGTGCTGCCAAGACAGTAAAAAGCTTGTTTTATCTCAAGTAAACACTCTGTTAATTAGGCTTTTGTTTTGGGATCGTAAGAAAGTCCTTCAAGTAGTTTGAGAAGCTAATCTAAATCTAATTAGCATCTGAAAGAAACAACAAAAGGGGTACAAGCACGGAGCTTATGCAAATTAGTCTGAACCAGGAAGTGACAGAGAATTTCTTTCATGCATTCTTTGAAACCCTGTGGGGAGACAACTCCTTTAAGCTGATCACTCTTTATAACATTCTGGAGTATATGCAAATTGCCATATATGCAACCTGATGCAGTAGACTTTGTAAAAATTAACATTTGTATCATTCTCAAAACTTTTGGCCATGACTGTAGGTCTGCCACATTGGATTGAACCGGGCATAGCTCCTGTCTCCAAGAATGTTGCATTTCTTGTGGCAATGACTCTAGGTCTTGTTTAGACGGCAGGAAGGAAAGAAGGGCGCGCAGCTTGGGGTGAGCCTCCAGTGCGAGCGCAGCATCTTCAGGTGGTAGAAGGCCTGGAGACTGGGTCTGGGGCAGATCCGATGGGCCCCGGCGAGGAGATGGTTGGGACTTGGATTCAGCGCCCTGGCGTTGGGGGCTGTTTCCCCAAGTGGAGGAGTTAGGGCTGGATGCCCACGTCGCCTGGGTCTGTGCTGGACTGTCGGATCGGAGATAGGCGCTTCCTGGGGGTTCCAACGGGGTCAGGGCGGCAGGAGGGCCCGTATAGTCAAGGGCCAGAGGCGTAGAGTGCAATCCAGCACCTCCTCCCCCCCGAGCCCCGCCACCGCCCCAAGCCACGTCGGGTGACCCACCAAGGTCCGCACCCATGAGGCTCTCCTGCGAAGGGGGGCTGGAGATGGCAATGGTGGAGTCCATGTTAGCTGGCTGTGGGCTCTCTTGGCCAGTGTAGGCTGTATTCTCCGGCAGGGAGCGAGAGTCCGCCTCGCAGGACTCCTCAGCTCCTGCGAGCGGCATGTAGGCAAGGTGAGGTTCCCCTTGAGAGGGCTTTCGTCCCTCTGGATCAGTGATCAGGGAAGCCCTGCGGCTTGTGGGCTTTTCCTGGGGGCCAGGGAAGTCCAGAGCGGGCCCCTCTGTCTGAGGGCGCCCTGCACCGCCAGGTTGAGCCGGAGTCACAACATTATGTCCTGCTTCTCCAGGGCCCTCAGCAGCCCAGTTATGCGAGGCACCCAGGGGAGAGCGAGGCCCCGATCCTCCCTGCAGGACGACCGGACAGAGCTGGGAGGAAGTGAGGGCCCTGCTATGCGCCTCCGGCGTGTTCACCACGGGGTCGCGCGGCACTCTGGGACCGACAGGCTTCTCCTCGCCCGCGGGGAGGCTGCTTCCCCTCCTGCACTGACCTGGTGTCTGCGCGGACCGCACCGCGGCCTGTGTGGCTCCGCCGATGTCCGGCGTCAGAGGTCGGTGGCTCCGGTTCCTGGATGCAGGCCCGTCGACTCCAGCATCCGCAGTACTTCTATCCCCTCCAGGTAGGCGGACGACAGTGTCGCAGCGGCTGCCCGCGGAGGCAGCAGCAGCTCCCGGTGGTGCTGCGGGAGTTTGAAGTAGGGCGGCTCGGCGCGTTCTCCTGGCCGAGTCGCAAGATGGTGCCGGCTGCTTTGCTGCGCGGGAAGGAGACCCGTCCTCCCTCAAATGCTGCAGGGGAGCGAAATAATTAGATATGGCGAGTCCCGCCGGGCCCTGGGACGATTCTGGCGCAGAGGGTGTCTTCTTGTTGCGATTTTTACTAAAAAGTCATCTGATGAGGGTCTCTGGAGGAGCTCTCGTCCCGCACGTCCTCACTCCCTCATGGCTAGCCACGCCCCCCATTAGATACATTTTTGTAGAAAATAGTTGTTGGCTTTCTGCTATCCAGCACCACTAGCTGGGTTCAGTGATATACAGTGCTCTTATTTACACCATTAATAATCATCACTTATGCTGCTGTTTTAGTTTTTTATTAATTGGGCGTGTCCCATCTTATTTTGCTATAGGGCCCTCTGAATTCCTGTTTCTGGCAGGAAGCAGTGTGCATGCTCTGTATATGTTTATGTATGTAAACACTGATTAAAACTGTTCTGTACTACATCATAAATGGTCTGCAGAATCCAGTTCCTGAACAAACAAGGAATCATCCACCAAATAGTAGTTACAATACAAAAAAGCCATAAGAGGAAGCATGGACATATATTTGACCAAATTCTGCTTTTACGTTTCCTTTTGTAGATGAAAACTGGGTAAAATAGAAATATAGATACATACCGTAAATGTGTTCACAGTAATTCTGCTAACCTAATAGATAACATCAATCATAACAATCAGAAATCTTGCATTATCAGCAGTTAGGGCATTTGCAGGACATGCAGATAAACTATGCAGGAATTGTCAGATACATTTCTCTAGGGCTAAGGAGCCTTTATTACGAATGATTACAAGGAATAGGACGTATGAATAAATCAACTAATAATTACAAACGCCCTTTACATTTGTCACTCCCGTATACATGATGATAACAGGTGATCATCCATACTTCAGCTATGAGACAAGGATGCAGTACTATCTGTCTCTGCAAAAGAAGGTCCCTGGTTTTCCAGCAGAAATGTTCTCTTACACCATCAGTGACACAAAAGAAGTAGGGTCAGCCAGGGCCGCCATCAGGAATTTCAGGGCCCCATACAGCCAAAGTGTCTGGGCCCCCTACCCTCTCCCCCGAAAAAAACATAGGATGAAAAACTCGATTTTGGGGCTCATTTTTGTGTAAAACATGTGATATCAATGACACATTGGGTGACATGTATGATTTTTAGCATTTAAACGCCAATTTTTGTGCATATTATAATAGTGTAGAATGCACCTGATTTATGAACCTGCTCTACTGCGGGGCATAAATCAGGCGTAATATTTATTTATTTTTTTCTCTGTCTCACCTGGGTATTTGTACAAGTGATCACTAGTACAATATACTACGGTACTTGTGTACTGCAGTGTATTGTGATTCAAGCGATGCAAACCATACATCCTGCAAAACTTTATGTAAATGTAAAAGTTGGACAGAAAGTTCTGCAGGAGGCAATGCAGGCAGGAAAGTAAAGAGTTAAAGCAACAAACTATGTGCCCCCCTCTCCTAACTACAGTGTAAGAAGTGAATGGTGTGTTACTCTCACCTGACTATAGTGTAAGAGGTGAATGGCGTATTCCTCTTACCTGCTCCTGAAAGAAGGATGGCAGGGACGACCTTCGGTACATCTGGCGGCTAGCGTAGTTAACGTCTCTTCCAGTGATACCACTGGAGCTCCAGTGTCGCCTGACTGTGCCTAGACAAGATACCAGCACAGGAAGAAGTGGTCGTCTTCCCCTTGTTATTTTTCTTTCGGCCCAGACCGCCATGATGACTTCTCCCGGCCCGACTCGTCTCTGCAGAATTTACCACACACACACACACACATCTTAAAATCCTCACTTTTTCAGCAGCTTATTATTGGTATATACGCCCCCTCAGTTAAGTAGCTCTATAGCTTCCTTCAGTTAGGTAGGTATATATAGACCCCCTTAGTAAGGCAGGTATATATATAGGCCTTCCCAGTAAGGCAGGTATATATATATAGTCCCCCTCTGGCAGGTATATAGATATAGTCCCCTTCTGGTAGATATATAGATATAGTCCCCCTCTGGCAGGTATATAGCTATAGCCCCCTATGGCAGGTATATAGCGATAGCCTCCTATAGCAGGTATATAGCTATAGCCCCCTATGGGAGGTGTACAGATATAGCCCCTTATGGCAGGTATATAGATATATTCCCCCTATGGCAGGTATATAGATATAGCCCCCAATGGCAGGTATATAGATATAGCTCACTATGGCAGGTGTATAGATATAGCCCCTTATGGCAGGTATATAGATATACTCCCTCTATGGCAGGTATATAGATATAGCCACTTATGGCAGGTATATAGATATATCCCCCCTATGGCAGGTATATAGATATAGCCCCCTATGGGAGGTATATTGATATAGCCCCCTATGGCAGGTATATTGATATAGCCCCCTATGGGGTCGCGGCGGGCCCCGATGTGTAAGGGGTCGCGGTGGGCCCCGATGTGTACGAGGTTGCGGCGGGCCTTGATGTTTGCGGCGGCCGGCGGGCCCCAATGAGCACCGGGCCCCTTGATATTTACGGGGCCGCGGCAGGCCCTGATTTTTACGGGGGTGCGACGGGCCCCGATGTTTGCAGCGGTCGGCGGGCCCCAATGAGCACCGGGCCCCGTACGGCAGTACCCCTTGTACTGCCCTATCGGCGGCCTTGGGGTCAGCTGGAAAAGAATAAGGCTATGGTCACACGGGGTAATTGTGGCGTGTACAGTACGCCCCGCAATTACGCCGGGTGTTCGGGAGTAGCACTAATACGCGCATATTCTCCCAATGTGTGTGTGTGTGTGTGTGGGGGGGGGGGTGGAAGCCCGCTGGCCCCAGAGACATTCATTACCTGTGGCACGTATTCACCGCACGTAATTTACATTTTATTTATCTCCCCGCGCATACAATACGATTGTACTGTACGAGCGGGGAGAGGTGGCGTAATCCATAGTTCTCTAAGAGAACTATGGATTACCGTAATCTCGCCCGTATTAGGGTGTAAATACAATGCGAAATGCGCACCGAAATTTGCCCGTGTGAACCTACCCTAAGGGGAAAGGGATAAAAAAAAAAAGGAATTGAGAGATGGGGGAACAGTTTGTGCACATCAAGTTCATTCGGATGAAAAACTAAAGTGATGGTAAAATCTTAATATATTTTTCGTATAGACCTCTATAGAGAATTAAATTTATATAATATACAAAATATAATAGTATTATATATAATATATATTATTATATAATTATATATATATATATATATCGTAGAAGAATATACCTCCGGGGAATCTGTGCCTCCATGAACCTGACGAAGTGTGCCCCACACACGTAACACGTTGTTCAGCCGTGTTTTTAAGTTCTTTAAAGTATTATTTTATCTATGGAAGTTGGAATAAATCAGAATTCAGAACTCTAGCGCTTCATTATTTCTGTGAAAGATAAGGGTATTCGTTTTGCAAGCTGCAAATTACCCAGAGGTATATTCCTCTACGATATATCTGTTTTTAGAGCTTGGAAACCGCTTATGGTTGTCTGAAGTGATTGATTCCACGAGAAGCTGCAGAGATCACAATAATAGTCTCCAGATTATAGAAAATGAAATCTGAAAAACGCTAAGGAGAGTTGTGCCTCCCTACGAGCACATCATCAGAAGGCGAACAGCAATTTCTTCTTAAACTAAGAAATATTCCACCTGTGATAATTCACGAAGGAGCGCTTGCACTGGTTGTTTATTTTTTCTTGCATATTTTGTATATACACTGGTAAGATGCCTGATATTGCATAGGTCCCATTTGTGCGGCCGAAATAACTCTGACCTGTTGAGGCATGGACTCCACAAGATCTCTGAAGGTATTCTGTACCATTGTTAAAGTATACACAAATATACTTCAGCCATTTTGTATTCATTTCAGGTTTTATAAGTATAATGTTATCTGCCAGAAATTTTTAAGGCTGAGTGTTTCTTATTCTCATTATATGTAATTTATATGTATCTATAGCAACTGTGTAATTTGACCATCATAATAATTGAAGACCTGAATTTACTAACCAGATGTATAATGTTATGACATATAAAGAGATTTATGAAAGTCTCTTAGGGAGACACGTATGGAATTAGGCGCCTGAATGTATGAAAGTGTTTTTTTCTCTGCTCATAAATGGTGTCTAAAGTTTGATGCGCCTCGCCTGTGTGTTTGCCGCATTATGGAATTTAAGTGCATAAGTAATGCGCCTAACATGTATAAAGGCTATAGATAGGCTGGAAATAAAAGATCTTCCTATGAGGACCACAGGTACCAGCAAGACCTGTGGCATGCTGGCTCTTCCTGTATGTAGAATAAAGGGTGAGAGCAGCAAAAATAAATTTCAAATTTAATGTAGTAAAATGTAAAAATCTGAACAACAACATCAGTGGGTTATTTAATGCAAAATTAGTTTTAGATTCAATTAATTTTAAAATGCATTTTATAGGAGATATTTTTATATTTTTGGGATATTATATATTTTTATATTAGTTGTATATGATAAAAATTTTTATTAAATGTAAATAATTTTCTTTTATATAGTTTGATAATGATCAGATATTACATTTTATTATTGTACTGGTGTAAGTTGAGAAATATTGGACATTTTTTCCCTAACAGCAAATCCCTCTACACCTCGACTTCTCAGGCTCAGGCAGGCCACATTGAATAGGTCTGCCTGTTTGAGCAGTAGTGCGCCTAGTTTTGCCGAACCACATTCATATATGTGTCTAATAATACGTGTGGTGCGACACGCCCCAGAACGCCCCCAGAACAGCCCCGCATGTTCGGAGCATTAAAAAGTGTTGAGTTTTATGAACAATGCGCCTAACACATTCATTAGGTGCATTAGACATCGTAGCCGGCTCACTTAGGCGCATTTTATGCCAGAAAAGGGTGAAAAACCTGATCATACATGTCTCCCTTGATTTTAACTAAATATTGGATTTTCTGTCCCAGTCTTCTAGATATTACAATTTGGCCTTTGTCAAAGCCCATCAGATCCTTGCACTTGCCTGTTTTTCCTGCTTCCAACACATTAACTTACAGAACTGAATTACTTGCTGAATTTATCCCAACCTATAACAAGTGCCATCATCACAAGACAATCCATATTACTCACTTTGACTGATCTTAATGTAATGGCTGATCAGTGTATGCATCAGTAATAATCCAAACTCATAATGGCAAATGGTCTCTTAACATTATTTAACGTCTCAGCACATTCCTGTGTAGGTGTTTAGCACCTAAACAAATCACACTTGATAGATACTGATCTGAAGAAGATAGTGATCTGGAGATGTCTGAATTTCCTCTAAGCCCCGGTTCACACGGCTTATTCATAGACTTGCATTATCCACGGAGTGACGGAATCCACTGTTCTCTATGAGAACGGTGGATTACCCGAAATTACTGTGACGGATTGGCGCCGTACTGCAGCGCAAATCCGGTGCGCATTACGGCGCCAATCCGCGGCGAAATAAGCCGTGTGAACGGCCCCTTAGGCCATGTCCCCACTGCATGGGTTTTCGGACGGTTTTTCAGCCGGTTTGCGGTTTTTCAGACCGCCTGAAAAACGGCCAAAAATTTGCCACAATTGTGCTCTATGGAAAACCCGTGCAGCAGTCCCCACTGCACGGGTTTTCCGCCCGGCGGTTTTGTCGCCGGCGGTAAAACATTGAATATGCACTATCTTCCGTCCGGTTTCCGGACGCAAGATGTGCTGCTCAATGGGAGGGCTGTTCGCCGCTCATCGCGGAGAAAAGCTGTCCCCCCCGCGGCCGTGGGGACGGGTGCAAAACAGGACAAATACCGTCCGGCAAACCGGCCGGTATTTGTCCTGTGCCGTTTGAACGCGCCCTTACAGTTAACCATCTCTTTGTCCAGAACTGTAGAGTAGAAGATGAACATCAACCATCTTCATTATCTATAGATTTTTGCATCTATGCATCTCATCTACTAACATATAAACTTAAGTGCTTCATTCCTTCATTCCTCACCCCATGTACGCTTCAAAAAAAGGCTATCAAACATTTTTATCACAAAGGTTTTCTCTGTCCTCAAAAGAGAAAGAAAAACATTTTCATGATCATCTATTTTCATCTCCACCCCCGACCTGAAAAGCGAAGAATTACCATTGGCTGTCACTATATTGTTCAACATGCAGGATTTATTTAATAACAATGATTATTATTGTATTTGTTATATTTATAAAATTGACAAAATTTTCATCTAAGGCTATGTTCACACGGCTTATTTTGGGCCCAAAATACGTTTCAAATAATGAACAATTAGATTAGCATTGATTCCAATGTAAAATATGCCTCGTCGTTCACACGAGGCGTATTTCCGCTACGTATTTTCGCCATGTAAATACGATCGTTAAATTTAGTCCCCTGTCACTCATTGAGGCGTATTTCGCAACGTAAATCCCCATAGTAAAGAATGGGGAATGTATTTACGACACAAAATACGTGCTACACTTTGTGCCACGTATTTGAAACGTATTTCGGGACGCATTTGCGGACGTAAATACATCCGTAAATACGCCCCGAAATAAGCCGTGTGAACATCGCCTTACTCTGTTTTATGTCACAAAAGAGATGGATGGTCTCCCGTGTAAAATCTTTTAAACATTTTTATTGCCGCACAAGAAGGGCAATAACTGTTCATACAGTAATTCTGCACAGTCTGAAGTTTCCAGCAGTACTACTGCTCCTTTAAAGGAGTCGGCTCATCACAAAGTGCCAGTACAGAACGTTCCCTGAAAAACTTCCCAATTCATCCAAGTTCGTCTGGGAAACTCCAGCGCCTAGACCTCTTGTGAGAGGCGAGCCTGGGCGCAGACATACCCCCGCCAATAACTTCTGGTGTTCAAGCTGTGAACCCCTAAGATAAAGAAGCTTCCTAGATATGGCAAGACATCAAGCCTGAAGGAGGCTCTTGGGTACCCCAGGGTAATATCGATGCCCCACACCTCCTCCAGAGATTTCAGAAGAAGGGGAAGAAGACGGGGCCTACATGTGTGCCACGGCCCCCATTTTGGACCGCAGACGCACTTGTGACGGCATTACCCTCTCTGTCTCAATGCACCAAATAAGTGACCAAAACTAAGCAAAAATAAACTTAGACAATAATTACCAAATAATTACCAAAAATAGATATAGATAGTGAAGATAATTAATCTTAACACTTAGATGCGTTTCTCCCAAATAGCAGGTTCATCAGGAAGAACAATTACATTACAGTAATCTATAAAAGACAATACATAAATGATAAATATAAAAATGCTTACGTCCCTTAATGGTATGAAAGGCCGCTGAATGTAGATCCATTGAAAGATGTTATGTAGACAAGATGAAGGACAGCCGATATTCTGTCCGCAAACTAGACTGACTCAGACAATATTGAGCAAGAGAGACGATAGGTAACAGGCATATGTAGGCGGAGAGGTGACCATAAATAGGCAGGTATCAGAACAGATTAGCCAATCAGATCCCTAGTATAAACATAAAGACCGGCAAGTCAGCAGCGTCCAAAAAAAAATCCATTGCGCAAGCGTGCCCAGATCATCACCTCTCTACCATTATATATCAGGGATATCACGGACCTACTTGTTAAACTTGAGGGTACTGTCATTCCCGATCAGGCAATACTATGTAGTATAGATGTAGCGGCACTTTATAGCTCCATTCTGCATAATTGGGGAATGGAAGCTATACAATATTATCTTGCATCAAAAAGTATCTTTCTATCTGTCCATAATGATTTTTTTCTGATTCTTTTAAATTTAATTCTGACTCATAACAAGTTTTTGTTTGATGGAAAGCACTACCACCAGCTCAGGGTCACTGCAATGGGGAGCCCTGTAGCTCCCACTTTTGCAAATTTGCCGAAATTGACGACATTGTCATTATTTGGATGGGGGCTAAATCTGAATTTGTCACATTTGTAGAACATCTTAATAAAAACTGTATTTGCCTTAGGTTTACTTACGAAATTCAGGACTTTAGATTTGTGTTTTTAGATCTGCTTATCCAAAAGGGACCTGATGGTAGCCTTATAACATCTGTATATAGAAAACACACTCCGGTTAATTCCCTGCTTAGGTGGGAAAATTCTCATCCGTTCCCCCCTAAGACGTGGGATTCCCAAAGGCCAATACATAAGAACTCGACGAAACTGCTCCAGCCTGGCCACTTTTAAGAAAGAAAGGATCTTCTAAAGAAACGCTTTGTGAAAAGGGTCTATCCGAAGGACATCTTATCTCAAGCATATAATTTTGCAAAAGATTGTGATCGGACTAGACTTTTACAAAAACAGACGCTGCAATCTAATGAATTTTCCACTAGAGTGATTGGAACCTTTGACAAGTCTTCTCCTGAAACCAAAAGCATTTTAACACAATTCTGGTCTCTTTTGACCCAGGACCAAGTCTTGTCTAATTGTCTTGATACTTATTCTAGTATCACCTATAGGAGGGGGAGAAACATAGGATACTTCACAGTAAATAGACATTATGTCCCTCCATTGAATAGTGGTACCGGGTTGTCATCTAAGATTTGTGGTACTTTTAGATGTGAAGCCTGCATGGCTTGTAAATTCATTCATGTTTCTAAGATGTGCAAGAATTATCGCAGTGGTCGCTCTTTCAAATTATATGGATATGTTAACTGTAAAACCTCAGGAGTAATCTATCAGTGTTCATGTGAGCAATGTGGGCAAGACGAGACGTGAGTTTAGGCGCTGTGTTCTGGAACATATTGGATACATTCAGCATAATCATGACACCTCAGTCGCAAGACATATGAACCTAGTACAAAAGGATAATCCTCTTGCATTGTCTTTTTCAGTGGTAGAGGTTGTCACTCCTCTCCCACGACGTGGAAGGTTTGGGAAAAAATGCTGCAACCAGGGTCGGACTGGGAATAAAAATCAGCCCTGGCACAAAGCCTCCACCAGCCCACATACAATATTCGCTTAAAAAATTTCCCTTGTTTCGCCACCTCGCCACTTTCTAAATATAAACTCCCTTATAAAGCTGCTTTCACATGGAGCACTTTTGGTGCATTTTTTATGTTTTTGTGCAGAAAGGCAGAGCAGTTAATGCTGTACATTTCTGCACAAAAAAACACATAAAAAAATGCACCAAAACCGCTCTGTGTGAAAGCCCCCTACACACAAGCAAGAAAGAAACAGTGGTGCAGAAAAACCCCTCATCACAGAGTCAGGGGGTGCACTTGCTTTACAATCCGAGACAAGCCCACACTGACACTACATAAGCACCAGCATCACCTACAACCCCAACAATCACATCACCAGTAGTCAGTCACCATCACATGAATTACAGCATGATTCAACACAGAAGTAAATTACCCCTGACAGCAGGGACTCACAGGAGACTTCATTCTGATGGGAGTTGTTTCTTTTCTCCTTTTCTTCTCCTTCTGGCCCAAACCTCCATGATGTCTTCCCTGATGGTTGTTCCCTTCCATTTTTCTCTGTTCAGTACAGCCTGCAATTTCTTCTTCTCCCCGGTCACTACTCGTCCTGTGAATTTACCACATATACATCTTAGACTCCTCTCTTTTTCCAGCACTTTCCTATCAATTCCCAAACAGGTATGTTAGACCCAAAAAATTGAAATTAAAAAATGTCAGATAAGTGGCATGTAAATTAGTAGGGAGGCCCCCCCTTAGTTGGTATAACAGGGGCCCCTTTCCCCTTTCCCATAAATAACATTTGGTAGGTATACAGGACCTGCCCCGTAACTACCAGGTAGCGGGGCTGTCCCCCAGTAAACTTTAGCCAGGTAGCTGGGCTGCCCCCAGTATACCAGGTAGCTGGGGCTGCCCCCAGTAACTAGGGCCAGGTAGCTGGGGCTGCCCCAGTAATTTGCCAGGTTTGCTGGGGCTGCCCCCAGTAAACCTAGCCAGGTTAGCTGGGGTCGTTTGGGGGGCCCCCCGTAACTAGCCATTAGCTGGGGGCTGCCCCCAGTAACTAGCCAGTTAGCTGGGGCTGCCCCAGTAATAGCCCAGGGGGATTAGCTTTTAAAGGGGTGCCCTCAGTAATTACCCAGGTAGGGCCAGTAATTTACCAGGTAGGGCCAGGGGCTGTAATTAGCCAGGTAGGGCCAGTAATTAGCAGGCAGGGCCAGTATGTAGCCAGGCAGGGCCAGTAAGTAGCCAGGCAGGGCCAGTGTGTAAGCAGGCAAGGCCAATATATAAGCAGGCAGGGCCAGTATGTAGGCAGGCATGGCCAGTATATAGCCAGGCAGGACAGTTATAGGCAGACAGGGCCACTTATTTGGTAGGCGGGCCAGTATTATAGGCAGGCAGGGCCACTATGTAGCCAGGCAGGGCCAGTGTGTAAGCAGGCAAGGCCACTTTTAGGTAGGCAGGGCCAGTATATAGGCAGGCAGGGCCAGCATGTAGCCAGGCAGGTCCAGTATATAAGCAGGCAGGGCCACTTAAGGTAGGTAGGGCAGTATATAGGCAGACAGGGCCAGTATATAGGCAGGCAGGGCAGTATATAGGTAGACAGGACAGTATATAGGCAGACAGGGCCAGTATATAGGCAGGGCCAGTATATAGGCAGGCAGGACAGTATATAGGTAGGCAGAGCCAGTATATAGGGCCCGGCAGGGCCAGTATATAGGCGGCAGGGGGTATATTGCCAGCAGGGCCAGTATATGGGCAGGCAGGGCCAGTATATTGGTAGGCAGGGCAGTATATAAGTAGGCTGGGCAGTATATAAGTAGGCAGGGCAGTATATAGCCAGGCAGGCAGGGCAGTATATAGCCAGGCAGGCAGGGCAGTATATAGGTAGGCAAGCAGGGCTGATATATAGAGGATAAAGGGGTAGGCAGGGCTGATATATAGGTAGGCAGGGCAGTATATATCCAGGCAGGGCAGTATATAGGTAGGCAGGCAGGGCTGATATATAGGTAGGCAGGGCACTATATAGCACAAACACTCGTAATGTATGTAGTCAGCTCACCTAGTATGCAGGGTGGTCAGTATATAGCCAGGCAGGGGCAGTATATAGGTAGGTAGGGCAGTATATAGGTAGGTAGGCAGGGCAGTATATAGCCAGGCAGGGCAGTATATAGGTAGGTAGGACAGTACATATGTAGGCAGCGCTGATATATAGGTAGGCAGGCAGGGCAGTATATAGGTAGGCAGGCAGGGCTGATATATAGGTAGGCAGGGCAGTATATAGGCAGGCAGGGCAGTATATAGGTAGGCAGATAGGGCAGTATATAGGTAGGCAGGCAGGGCTGATATATAGGTAGGCAGGGCAGTATATAGCCTGGCAGGGGCAGTATATAGGTAGGTAGGGCAGTATATAGGTAGGCAGGGCCGTATATAGCCAGGCAGGGGCAATATATAGGTAGGCAGGGCAGTATATAGCCTGGCAGGGGCAGTATATAGGTAGGTAGGGCAGTATATAGGTAGGCAGTGCTATTAGTTTAAAAAATAAAATACAACCACTACTTACCTGATGTCTCTGCTTGTTCGTCTGTCTTCGCAGCAGAGCGCGGGCCGTAGAGCAGGCGTGCGATGACGTCATTACATGACGCGCGCTTGCCCCACGGCCTCCTGGGAGCTGAACAGATGGGATCAGAAGATCCCAGCTGTTCAGCCTCAGCCGCTGTCTGCGCCGCGCAGCCGTGTGGCGAGGGGGGCCTTTCGGCCCCCTGGCACAGGGGTCCTGTGCATATGCGACCATTGCGGCCCCTGTACGTGTGCCAGGCGGCACTCGGGGCCTGCCGGGGGGAAACACCGGCCCCCTCGGCGGGCAGTCCGGGCCTGGCTGCAACGATTTATCATTTAAATACTGTGAGACCTAAAAAACTGATTTAATTTACTTCATTAATTTAGCCTGGTTTTAATATTGGTTTATTTTTGAGGTGCTGTCTATTTTGTATTTCTGGCATCAGAACAAAAAACATTCTTTTCATCTTGATTATCTATATATTCACTATGGTACATACTGGGCGCATTATATGTGCACCATTTTTATATCATATCTTTAGTCATTCTAGTTCCAGCTTCGTCTTTGTATCTCTATCGCGCCCGGCGCATTTAGTATAATGCACCCCGTACATGCGCGGTATTCTAATCTATCTTAGTTCCAGACTGAGTATTGGCTGTGTCTGGTGCATTTCTAACAGTGCAGGTTGCGCATGTGCGGGATTTTTTTCTATTTTAATGCGCACCCCGTGTCTTTCTTGGCGGTCTTTTTGTTTGAATGTTTATACTAGGGATCTGATATTCTGTTCTGGCACCTGGCTATTTTTGGTCACCTTTCCTACCTACATATGCCTGTTACCTATATTCTGTCTTGCTCTGTATTGTCTGAGTCAGTCTAGTTTGCGGACAGCGTATTATCGGCTGTCCTTCATCTCGTCTACATGACATCTTTCAATGGATCTACACTGAGCAGTCTTTCATGACCATTAAGAGATATAAGCACTTATTATTGTCTTTTATAGGTTACTGTGGGTAATGTTATTGTTCTTACTGATAAACCCTGCTATTTGGCAGAAATGCTAATATTACTTATTTTCAGTATGCATATCTATTTGTGGTAATTACTGTATATACATGAGTATAAGCCAACTCGAATATAAGCCGAGGCACCTACTTTTGCCACAAAAAACTGGGAAAACTTGACTTGAGTATAAGCCTAGGGTGGAAAATGCAGCGGCTACTAGTAAATTTCAAAAATAAAAATGGATACCAATAAAATTACATAGGCAGGTATAGGCAGTTTAATGTCCATCATAGCCAGGTATAGGCAGGTATATGTCCCCTATAGCAGGTATAGGCAGGTATATTTTCCCCCATAGGCAGGTATAGACAGATATAGGCAGCTATATGTCCTCCATTGCAGGTATAGGCGGGTATATGTCATCCCATAGGCAGGTATAGGCAGGTACAGGTAGGTATATGTCCCCCCATAGGCAGGTATATGTCCCCCATAGCAGGTATAGACAGGTATATGTCCCCCATAGGCAGGTATAGACAGATATAGGCAGGCATATGTCCCCCATAGGCAGGTATAGGCAATTATATGTCCCCCATAGGCAGGTATATGCCTCACATAGGCAGATATAGGCAGGTATATGTCTCCCATAGGCAGGTATAGGCAGGGTTTAAAAAAAATAAAAAAAATACAAGTACTCACCTGTCCCCACTGCTCCGATGCGATCCGTCTTCTGGCAGAGGCGGTTTTATGTCATCAGGCCACTCAGGCAGTGTGATGACACTCATGCCACCTGTGCCGGATACTCCGGAAGGCTGCATGTCTGCTTGTGGCCTTCCGGAGTCCTATTGCAGAGCAGGGAGCGCTCGCTCTCTGCTCCACAATAGTGTCTCCAGTTGTATGCGCTCCCAGGAGTCGCATACAGCTGAAGCCATCCCCCCCAGCGTCCGGGCCATGGCAGCGGCCGGACGCTGAGACGGGTGACTCAGTGTCAGCTGTATGCGCTCCCAGAGGAGTCTCATACTCCTACAGGCTGAAAATGAACTGATGCATCAGGACCTCAAAGTGAATGGTGCGGTGATTGAGAAATTGTGGCTAATGGTCTGTAGCATCTGAAAAGTTGCTCCTGACGGATGCCTTGACTAGTCACTACAGCTGCCATGTGATGGATGTCCGGCAGAGGCGTACCAGATGCAGGTGTGGATCTGAAGGGTCACCACGAGAGGTGACACTGATCACCCCAGGGAGCAGAGTCTAAGAAGCTCCCCAGTATTCACCCCCTCACCCCGACTAAGAGCCATTCTGTTTTTGGGCTCAAAACGCGTAGACAATGTGCCTGTCTGTATGTGTCTTTTTTTTAATATTAATCATGTTTTTATTATGAGTTTACAATAAACATTGCGTTTTTTTCAATACATGAGTGCTGGAGAAAATCTTATCGTTCATTTGCACTTACAAGATCCACCTACAGCTGGAGGTTCTGCTTTCTCCTGTGCACCGAAGGATCGTTGGATACAGATCCCATTGCAAGTTGAATGTTGGTGGAACCAGGCGGGTGAGCTGATTCTTTTCCTATATTATGCAACACATCGTGACAAGTTGAAGGTTGTAGACTTACATAGGCAGATGTACTTTAGCTGCATATAGTGGCAGGTCTTATGTAGCAGCAAAGGGTTTCTGAAGTCCAGGTGCTCTATGCTGGTTTAATCCCTTAATACAGCTGGTGTTGCTGTCTCTATATGTCTACCTAATGGTTTGCTACGGATTTGTCCTTGGGCTAAACCAGGGAATAAAGTCTGAGTGATTATGTGATTCTTATGTGATTCTACCAAAACCACGCAAGGAGATGTGGGCTTTCCCACAGTGATTCCTCTGAGTAATCTCCATTAACAATGGCTTACTCTTGGATGGATTAGTCTGAAATAATACTAGGAGAGAGAATTCATAGTAATAAAGTCCGTGGTCAGGGTAGGCAATGTTTATGCAGTATATGATTTAACTCCTTAAGGATGGAGCCAGTTTTGACCTTACTGACGGAGTCTAATTTTTTAAACTGATATCAGTCACTTTTGTGTGAATAACTTTTGATATTTTTACCTATCCATGTGATTCAGAGAATATTTTCCCATGACACATTGTGCTTTAAGTTAATACTTAATTTTGGTCTGTACAATCCTTGTTTACTTGTGAAAAATATCAAAATGTTGTGAAAATGTATAAAAATTTGCCGTTCAAAAATGTTTGCATATAAGACAAAGTACCAGAACAGGTAAAATCTTTCAGAAGTCACCCCATTTTGGATTCGATAACCTTCAAGGAACTCATCTAGGAATGTATTGCGCATTTCTGGCCCACGGGTGTTCCACAGCTTTTTTTTAGCAATGGACAGTGCAAACGGAAAAAAAAAAAAAAAAAAAAAGCAGCGATTCCACAATGGTTTTTCGGGTGTCATTTTTTATATCATTCGCCATGTGGTATAAATGACATAACTTTCCTATGGGGTTAGTACAATTATAGAACAATATAATCTTTTTGTTTTATATAGTTTTCAATGCTTTACTACTTAACACTATAGAAGTGCGTTTGTAAAAAATTGCGTTTTAATATTTTCATAGTCAGAAAGCCATAACTTTTTAATTTTTCGGTATACGGATCTGTGTAAGGGCTTGTTTTTTGCGGGATGAGTAGACATTTTTATTGATATCATTATGGCGTTCATATGAAGCTTTGGAGGTGGGACAACCAAAATACAACAATCCTGGTAGTGTTTTTTTATTTTTATTTTTTACAGCAATCATTGTTTAGTATAAATGACATTTTAACTTTACTGACAAGGTCGATACAATTATCCATTTCAAACAGTTTTATTTTTTATTGTTTTACACAAAAAAACACTTATCTTAAAGTGGTTTTGCCACAATCTCATTTCATACCTCCTGTATCCAGCTCTTCAACTCTATCTGCTCAGAAGGAGGCGTGTGTGATTTGTTTGAATTGCATATCATGTGACCCAGCAGGATGACATCACTAGGTCTTTCCTCTCTCTAGTCAACAAAAGGTCTGTTTATGCAAAGCATTGTGAGTAGCTGAGAGGTAAAGTTTTTGACTCCAGGCACAAGGGTCTTAGGTTCAAATCCCTGCAGGAACCAAACCCATGGATCTTATTTCTCTTTATCAATGCACATACCTCATTGAGGTTTCTTTTTTATTTATTTGCACTGTTTGACTAATTACTAAGGAGCACAGAGGACGGGAGTATAATGACAGCACCTGGGGTTGAATACTCATTAGCTGCCTGAGAGGACAAGTGATGTTTGACCAGGACTGAGGAGCTATTAGCCCTGGTCATATCCCCTGGAGATGAGCTGAAAACAATGGATCACTAAAGGAGCAGCTAAAACAAAAACGTTGAAGAATTTTTAATAATAATGAATGGTGAAAATGTTTGTTATTTCATTTGCAAGCTTCCCACGTCAATTTTACTTCGTGGCAAAACCCCTTCAAAGAATGCACATTTAGCATTGATATAGTTTGACAGCGATAACTTTTTTATTTTTCTGTCTAAGGAGCGGTCTAAGGGCTTGGTTTTTGTGAAATCAGTTGCGGCTTTTATTGGTATAATTTTTTGTTGGGGGGGGGACTACTTTTTAAGTGTCTTTAAATCCATTTTTTTGTGAGGCAGAATGAATAAATACAGCGATCGTGGTACAGTTTTTTATTTTTTATTTTTACAGCAGTTACTGTGCAGTTTAAATGACGTTAGTTCTACTCCGTGGGTCAATACGATCACAGTGATAGACAATTATATTGTTTTTATTGTGTAAAACTTTTTTTATTTTGGCATGCAATGGCTTTTTGTGTAGGATTATCTGATGTTTTTATTGGTGCCACTTAGGTATTTATATGACTTTTTGATTGCTTTTTATTCCATTTTATATGCTGCGGGATGAATGAAAATTAAAATTCTGTCATTGTTTTTTTTGTTTTGTTTTCTACGGTGTTCATCATGCAGGTTGAATAGCATGACCAATTTAAAGGCTATGTCGTAACAGACGCGGTGATACCCAATATGCATGCTTTTTTATTTTTGATCTTTTTTAGGGCGATTGGTGTTTGTAATGGGGAAAGGGCGGCGTATATGTTTTATTTTATTTGTGTTTGTATTTTTACTTTTTTGTTACTGGGTTCATTTGGAGTCAAATACAGGGTGTGTATTTATCATATGCAGATATCTTCATCAAACAGTGTCTGTACATTTTAGAACCAACAGTATGTCAGACAGAGGGTGGCAGGCTCTTCACCTGCGAGTGGCAGTGGCACAAACATTCCTGGAGCAGGCCCCGGTCGCAGCACAGCAAGGGACGTCACAGCAGGGGTTTACTCGGTGAGGCCACAACTGCCGTGTCATCTAGCGGCCGTGTGCTGACCAGCAACCCAAGGGTTCTTGATTGGTTGACCTAGGTCATCCACTTCCTCCTGATGACATCTGACAACCCAGCCAAGATTCGGTGGGAACGTTAGACACAACCCCTTTGTTGGCATGGCCGGGAAGTGGGTCAGTGGCCCTCACCTGTCCTAACCCGCCCTGTCCCATCCGGTTCCCTCAGCTAGAGATCTACTATGTGGTCTGGGCTCAGCACCACTATATAGCGAGGATGAACAATTTGAGGAGGGCAGTCAGCAGCTACTTGGCAGCGAAGAAATGGGGCCAATATCCCTGCTTCTTGCAAGAGGCGCAAAGTATAGATGTGGAGAGTGGCATGGGAGGTCATGTTGTAAGGGGTCAGCCTCTTCATACCAAGCCCCGGTGTGGGGGAAAAGCAGGGGCGATAAAAACACAAATAGATGTGATGTAGCGACCGCTTTTTGGGGCCGGGTGAGGCAAGGGCTTCATCATCATAACAAAAAAGGGCTTCGCTTGGCGCCGCAAGGGGGTTGTGGGGCCCGTGAGTCAGCAGGTAGCGCAGGTGAGGTGGGGAAAACCAAGGGCCACGGGCTTTAAAAAAAACCCTGCTTGCAGGTCAAAAAAGTAGCGGCGCGGGGGTAGCGAGGCGCGGGGGTTTGTAGTCACTCAGTGCGGAGTGTTGGCGGTAAAAATAGCTACTGTCGGGGGGTGCGTTTTTTGAAAAGACACCGGAGGACCCCAATAGGGTATTGTAGAATTTTGGGGGGAAAGAAAGTGAAGCGTGGCCAGGGAGCTTTAAAAATTGGGCCCCGGGCCCCGGTCAACACAGCAGCGTCACCCTCCCGGGGGCCGGGAAACGGGGCTCAGATGTGGGGGTCCATCCCGTGCCGCGCAACAGTAGCAGCAGCGCCCAGGGCCACATGCCATTGAGCCCGTCAAACTCCCCACCTCCCCGAAGGGAGCTGTTTCTCTTTGCCATATCCCCGGTCCGTGCTCCCGTCCTCGTACTCATGGCGCCAGCAGTGTTCAGCGAGGGGATTGCAAAGAGACAACAGTATGGTCCAACCATCCTAAGGGGGAGAAGTGACCGTGCTCGTCCCAAATTGTTGGTCTGCAGTCCCTCCCTTTCCCCAATGGTGGTTGCACGTTCAGAGAACTAATGGGTTTTGCCGAACCGAGATGGAGAGTTCCAAAACGTAATTATTTTCCTAAAGGCGTCCAGCATTATAAATATGTAGAAAAAAAGGTGGGCAGTCTTGAGCTTACGGTTTGTTCCAAATGCACAGCAGGGGAGTTGGAGCTCTAACTACGGTCAGGGATTTCATGTCCTTTACGGCCCCCCCTGGGTGAATGTGCTTCCTGCCCAGGCACACCAAAAATTTGGACAGGAGACGCCGCGTTCTCCTCCACATTTTTAAACTGCGGTTTCCTGTCCCAAAAGCCCCCCTCCCCCCCCTTTTGCACCCCCACCCCCATCATCTCCCCCTCCACAATTATTGCTCCTTTCATACAACTTGTTTTTAGGGCACAGGGGTTAAAGCAGTTTAAAATTTGGCTTGCCTCGGCAAAACGAAGTCCAAAAGGGGAGGAAACGCTCCGCGTCTTTGCAGCAAAAAAATCGATGTGTGGCTTTCCCCGCCCCAAAATCCCAATGGGAAACCTTGTTGACGGACGCTATGGGAGAACATGGTGCCCAGCGCTGCACCGAGGGGGAAATGGCCCCATGCCCCCTCCCATGGGATGTGCCCCCAATCTGGTGTAAAAGGTTTTCCTGAATCCCCCCCCCAACAATTTCAAAAAAGTTTCTGATAATTGGCCAGGAAAAATTTTTGTTGCAAGGGCACTTCTTTTCCTTTCCCTTTCAAAGGGGGAAAACCCCATTTCCTGATCAGCGGGCGGGAACGGCCTCCCCCAAAACACCTGATTTTTTTGGCCGATGTTTTTCCAAACCTTTTGGGAATTTTTTCCAAGCCTTGGCACATGTGGCGACTGTTTTTGAAAAAAGAGAAAAGGCCTTTTAAACGATTTTTATGACCCCAAGGGGGGACGGGAAGTATTCCCCCCTGTGAAAAACTTTTGTTTTGTCAACCCAAAGGGGGAAAGCTCATGCTTTGAAAACCTCCCCATTTGTTGGGGCCCAAAATTCAAGGGATGCGACGTTATTTGTCATTTGCCGGGAATACGGGATGAATAACGCCCATTCCACGGGTTTTCCATTTTTCCTGGAAACAGAGATGAAATTAATTTGAAAGGGGCAGGGAACTGGAAAACGGGGCCCCGGACCCTACATCCCCGGCCGATGAGTTTGAGGGGGAAACTGAATTTGGATGGGGGGAGGACTTTTTGGGGTTTAAGGTTTTGGTGATATAGTGGTTTTTCTACCCGGGGTGACAGGATGGGAAGAGCAGGAGCAGAAAAAAGGGATTTGGGTGGGGAGAGGGAAAAAGGGGCAGAGGGACCCGCAAGCCCCGGGGATTTATACAGTAAAGATGGGGAAAAGGGACCCCCTTCGGGGGTTTCACTTGGGGCAGTTGCTCCCAGCAGGGCCTGTTTCTTCCTTGGATAGTGAAAAGCCCAAATTGGGTCGGGCACCCGGGGAAAGGGGGGAAATGACTTCGGGTTTTCCCCCCTTTTGGGGACCCCCGCTTTGGTAAAAAAGGGGGCCCCTTTTTTCCCAGCTCCCTTGGGGGAGGAGGAAAAAACCAAATACTTTTGGGGAAAAATCCCCCATTTTCAGGGGGCCCGTGCCAAATGTCCCGGAAATCTTTTCCCCCCTTTGGGACAGGTTTTGACCGGGGGATTTTTTCAGCCGCAAAACGAAATTACTGCCGCGGGCTGCTGGGGGGGGAAGGGGGGGGCCCGGGGAAAAGGGGGGAAAAAGTACCAGCTCCATCAGAAAAGAAAAACCCTAAGTATGGAGGTAAACGGGTGAGCAGTTTTCTTCCCCCGGGGCCCTTTTATGGGGGGCAGTCGCCAACCAGCAGCAGCAGTAGAGGCCCGGGAGCAGCCCCCTTAAAACCAAAAAAGGTGGTGGGCCTGGGGGGGGCCTACACAACTTGACCCCCTTCCCCCATTAGAAGTTTTTCCCGGGGGAAACAAATGGGCAGCCAAAATTGCAAATGGTGGTGGGAAAAACTGTTGCCTGATTTTTGGAGTCGAGTTCGGGGTTGTTTTGTGTTCCTGCCGGGTATTTGTGAAATCAGACCCGGGGGTGTTTCAGTGGGGCCCGGGGCCATTTTCCCCCCCAAAGGAAAACCCCCCCCCCCCCCCTTTGCCCGGGGGGAAGTTTTGGTGAGAAATTGAGGGGAACGCCATTTTTGGGCCCCCCGGGGGGTTTAAATGGCTTGGACGTGGACCAGGGGGCTTTTATTTAAAAGGAACCCTTTTGGGCCTTTGTGCCCTTAACTTCCCCCAAGCCATGAGGGGGTCCCCAGCGTTGGGGGTAGAAAAGGGTGCCTTGAGTTTTTTGGGTTTTAAAAAACTCCTTTTCCCTCAGGCACTATTCTGAGGCCCCCCCGCATGATGCCACACAATCTGTTTGGAACAGTTTTCCATCTGCCACCACATTTTTTCCGGGGTTTTTGGTATTGGCCCCCACCTCCACACTCTTTTCATTTTTTCCCCTTTTTATGACCTAAAGGGGCCTGTGCTGTGGGCCTGCTGCCTTGCCCCCCCACACTGTTTTTATTGTCCCAACTGTGGGCCAAACTCCTGTTTTTTGCCCCTTCCAAATGTCAATTGTCCCACTGTCTGACCTCTTTGTTTTGCTGCTGGGGTTTGTTTGGCCATTTGGCCCTCCCCCCACTGTTTTCTTTTGTGACCCTTTTTCTGACCTCAAAAACTGTGTTTGCCATCACCCCCACCCCTCTGTCAATTGGGGACCCCTGTACCCTACAAATTTTTTCCCCAACCCCCACAATGTCTTGTGCCCCGGGTTGACCCCCAATTGCTGCTGTGGCTGCGGGGGGGGCCTTCCCCTCCAACTGTGTCATTGTGCCCCCTGTCTGACCCTCTTGTTTGCCTTGGCTCCCCGAAACCTACATACTTTTTCTTTTTGTGCCACTCTGTGGCCCACCTCCTTTTTTTTTGCCCCCTTCAAAATAAAAATTGGGTTGAAAACCCCTCTGCCCTCTTTGCTGTGGGGAAAATTGGGGGCCCCCAAAAAGTAAAGAACCCCAAATTTTTGAAAACTTCCCATCTCTAATAAAATTTTTGGGTCCTTCCTGTTCTATAGAAAACAAAAATTCCCCACCCAGCCCCCCTCCCCCCATTTATCAGCTGCCCAGTTTAAGACTAAATCCCCCAATTACAAATTATTTAGCTAGTCACAGTTTCCCCCTTGTTTTTTTCCTCACTTCACAGTAATTTTCTTCCGGGGTCAAAAGATCATGCCAAAAAAATTTGTCCTTTATGACGTAAATAAGAGTTTTTTTTTTTTTTTACCCCTGTTCAAAAGGGCCCCAATTTGTCCCATAAAGGGCTCCCATGGAAAGCATCCCCCTTTTAAATTGCGTTTAAAGCAGCACAGGCAGGATGGCTGCCCCCATAAGCATAAACAGACAACAGAAAAAAAAATCTACAATCAGGAAATTAAAAAGACAAAGCAGAAAGGAATGTGTATCAATATCTCATTTTAATTAGTAAACCTTATTGACCAGCAACATTTTTCAGTTTTTGCCTCCTTGTGTCATAACTCTTATCTTTTCAATGATGTAGTTGTATGAAGCCTTGTTTTATGTGGAAAAAGTTGTATTTTTGAAGGCATTGTTAGAGTTTAAATATAAATTGCTATGTATTTTTTTATTTTATTTGCAGTGTGAATATAAAAAAAGGTTTTCTGTGTTTGTTTTTTTAATTACTTTTTACACCATTGACGGGTTTCACTAATTAACCTGTTAATTCTACTCCTGGCCTTTGGACTAGTTAGTAATAAGTCAAATAGTGCAAATAAAAAAAGAACCCTCAATGAGGTCTGTGCATTGATAAAGAGGAAAAAAATCCACAGGTTTGGTTCCTGCAGGGATTTGAACCAAGGATACTTGTGCTGTAAAGCAAAAATGTTACCTCTAAGCTACAGTGTAGCTACTTACAATTTTATACATAAACAGACCTTTTTTCACTAGAGAGAGGAAAGGCATGGTGATGTCATCCTGTTAAGTCACATGATATGCATTTCAAACAAATCACACACGCCCCCTTCTGAGCACACAGAGCTGAAGAGCTGCAGAATGCAGAAGGTATGAAATAAGATCGTGGCAAAACCCCTTTTACTTCCTATACATGCCTTTGGGATAATTTAACTGCCTATACCTGCCTACGGGGTACATTTATCTGCCTATGTCTGCTTATGGGGGACACCTACCTGCCTTTACCTGCCTATGGGGAATATTTAACTGCCTATACAGGTTACAAAATTTAGTAATTCATAAACCAAAATCCAACAGAGGGATCCGTTACTGGTACTGGTCATGGAGTCAAGAACTTGGAGTGAGACTTCCATGTTACCATGTTGAATCCAGATGCTGCTGTCTGCAGATTCCTAGCTCCACCAGCCTGTATATTAAGGCTACTTCCACACGACAGAGGATAAAATACTCATTTGATTCTAATCAGAATTCAAGCAGTATTTTACACTTAGTTTTTGATTCCCTCAGGGCCACACAGTAATCCAACCAGTAGTAATATAAGATGCTTATAGCAGCTACAATATAGGGCCCAGGCTGGAATCAGTAGTGATGAGAGGAATTTCAGCTTTCACATATCACACACATTTACTGATGGGAGATGGAGCAAAAAGATTTCTAGTGAAAAATTTTAGATAATTCACCAGGATCGCTAGAAACACGGTGGGCCTAAAGTGGCTATGAAGGCTGGAATCTATGAAAAAGTTAGGTCCCCAATCACAACATACTTTGAAAAATGTATCCCCACATACAGCACAGGGAAACCATGGGAGACCGCAGAGCAAACATGGTCTCTCTTGGGTCTTATTTGCCCCATGTCCCATCGGTTTTGCTAACTATTAGCTAGATGACAACCGCACATAGACTATATACTTCCGGGTGTTTGTCATTTAACTGTGCACTGCTGTTTTAAAACTGCCATGCAGAGTGTGCTGCTGTATACTTATTATGCAGCTGCAGGAGTGGAGAGCTGGCTGTCAGTAGCAGCTGGGCTCTCCACTGAAGAGGCAGGAATGGATTATTAGCATCCCTGCCTTCATGATCATTGTATACACAGCTCTTAATTGCTTACTGCTTCTTGGCACTGGTAGTCATGTGACTTTTGGTGCTCAGTAGTTGCAGATGCTGCTGGGTCTTAATAGACCCAGATCAGCTCTGCATCAGCTCTGCATCAGCTGCATTTCCCCTGAAACTAGGAGTCATACATCTGCCCCAGTTACAGGGCAATCAACAAAACAACAAACATATAACATTAGGTCGAACATATTGTGATCGGATAGTTCTTTTTCTGACCTAATGGGTGCCACCCATTACAATTAAAACACAAAACAAATTTTGTAAGGTGTTGTCTTGGTTTCATGGTGTCAAAATGCAAACAGCACGATGAGGAGGACTGTTTAAATCCCAATTCAAATTGATCCCCTAAATTTATTGGGCGATTCAGGGATCAAACTCCTATTGGAAATTTCGCCATTAAGCTCCTTGTTAGAGATCAACAAGTTGTGCAAAAAGTACTGAAACATTGGACAGTTGGACACGTGCATCTAAAGGTAAGGGATGGTCTCAATTAGTTGAATAAAAAAAAAAAGTCAACAAATTTTATGGTCATCCTGAAACTTCAACCAAAAGCCAAATATTTCTAACGTTTTATGAGTAACGTAAGTCAATGACAGAGGAGTGACACAATTACAAAACTTATTTTAGCACCACACAACAGCCTTTTTGTTTTTATTTTTTAACCAATTTACTTATTATTTAGATTAATTTATTAACTTATTTATAAAAGCAATTATAATAATATAAATATGACATAAAAATAAAACCTTATGTATCATGGAAAAAAGGTAAAAAGATGTAGAATAACCCAGCATGAGATATAGGGCGACATGTATGATTTATGGTGCTTAGATGCCAATTTTATGCGCATAATAATAGCATAGAATGCGCCTGATTTATGAACCCGTCTACAGCGGGTCATAAATCAGGTGCATTCTAGCGCTAAGTTGACACTTCTGGCTCAGGTAAACCACTTTTAAAAGTGGTTTACCTGTTCCAGCAGTAATACGCCTTGAATTGCCATACTGAAGCTATAAATCTATAGCTTTGTGTGGTTCTAGTGCGCCTCTCCTCCCGAAATCAGGTGCATTACAAAGTGCCGCGGGTGCTCTGTAATTCGCCTGATACTAGCGTCCGGAGATTTAAAAATAAACCGAACGGGGCTACGCTAGATATCGGGCTGAAAAGTAGCCAGACTTCTGGCACAGCCCGTACATACATGTCGCCCATAGTGCTCAAACCCATGTGTACCGAATAAAATGTAAGTGATCCTGGTCAGGAAGGGGGTAAATAACACACCGGAACTGGTTACATACCATGAAAACTTAACCTACTAAGACATATCAGAATCGTGTTGTTTTTTCCATTCCACCACAAAATAACATACCTGCCAACTTATTCGGAATACATTATGCTGAAAGGACGTGATTAAACAAACCCCAGTCCTTAAATGGGCAGCTAAAATGATGGCGTTCCTGGACTACCAATGAGAGAGCTGACAAGTATGATTTAAAATACACATATTTTTGAGATTCTATAGTAAATTGAAATGATCATTTAAAGAAATACAACCCATCCAACACAAACCAAGCCCTAAACACTGAAAAATAAAAAATTGTAATGGCTCTTGAGGAATAGAGCGAGATAAAAATAATAATGTAAAACAAAAATTGTTTGTTTGCATCTTTAAGGTGCATCCTATGTCATAGACGGCAATGCCATGTCAAGTCACTAAAGCTGAATCAGATTGTCTGCAGAAACAATAGTGAAAACAAACCGAAGGATAATCCAGTTTGATCTAGTAGACCCACTAGAGATTTGTCTATTGTGGTTATTATATGAATGTTTTCATATCATGTGAAGTTTATATAGTTGCCAGAATGTTGTCTTATTATGTGAAATGACCTAAGTTACAAGGAATTTACAATTAATGAGCTGGCACAGAAATATTTCACAATTATCATCAATGACATTTACAAATCTTTACTGCAATTGTGCCACTTAGTGGCCAAAATAAGGTAATGCAAAAGCCAGTATAAATCTTCATTTTCCTTGCAAAAGGCAAATATGTCACTGCTTGTTCTTAATCTATTGTACAAAACTATTTTAGTAGAACATTATGACTATATCTAACATATAAAAACAAATCTTTTGCTGCATATATTAGAAGTGAAAGGAATCTCTATCTTGCATACAGCCCATTCCTCATTGTGTTACACATTATGTTATGGATAAGCCATAAATTTGAGATAGGTGTAAGTTCCACCGCTGGAATCTGAACCTATCCAAAGAATGCCCCCCGCAACTCCTGGCTTAGAATGGAGAAGTGGCTTCACTTGCATGATTACTCTCTATTCATTTCAATGGTAGCATCCTGAATACACCACTCACCTGTACTCAGAACTTTCATTAGAATAAATGGAGAGTAACCCCACAAGCAAGGCCATTTCTCTGCATTAAGCCATGAATTTTGAGTGCATGTTCTAAAGATAGGTACGGGTTCCAGAGGTGAGACTTGCACCTTTCTCACATTGACGGTAAATCATATAAATTCATGATCAAGATATGAAATGTTAAACCCATTTAAGGTACAGCACCAAATAGGTCCTGTTTAAAATGTTTTCCATATAGTAATCGTAAGTATACAGTATCTCACAAAAGTGAGTACACCCCTCACATTTTTGTAAATATTGTATTATATATTTTCATGGGGCAGCACTGAACATAAGAAACTTTGATACAATGTAAAGTCGTCAGTATACAGCTTGTATAACAATATAAATTTGCTGTGCCCTCAAAATAACTCAACACACAGCCATCAATGTCTAAACCACTGGCAACAGAATTGAGTGTATCCCAAAGTGAAAATGAACAAATTGTGCCCAATTTGCCATTTTCCCTCCATGGTGTCATGTAACTTGTTAGTGTTGCAAGATAGCAGGAACATCCAAAGGGTAATCCAATTTGTGAAATAAAGTTGGTGCTGGGTAGAAAAAAGTGATTTAACAACGGCAGATAGTGCACTATCAATGTATATATAAACTGACACTGGAATAAATCTTCCTAAGTTATAATGTGTTTAATTGGCACATAAAATGGACAAAACAAAGTAAATCAACACATTTCCCCCACTCACATACTGTAGCCGGCTTCCTCAGGTTATTACAATCAAATGATGTGTTAGGGCAATTAAAACATTCAAATCCTGACGGTGGCAGCCAGATCTCCGAATGAGTCTCACTCGCCTCGGTCTAACTGTCGTAAGCCACTGTTTAAAATACAAACATAATATCACATCCTAACTATTATATTAATATATCCACTGATATCTATAAAGACTTCTTAGAATTGTGTTAAAATTTATAACAATCTTCAACAAACTTTAAAATCTAATGCTGGCAAACAAAGAGTGTCTGCAATCGTAGCTTAATATATGTATATATATATTGTGGGGGTGTCAGCTCCTAGGTAGTCCCTGGATTAGCACAGACACAGGTTTAGGTGCAAAACCAAACATAAAGTTTATTGTCCATCTGTTGGAATAATACTTATTACTGTGTGCAACAACCACTTCTGTATGTATTGCATGTGTAAGCCTTTGTCAAGGGATATTGTCATTGTTGATAAAGTTAGGCTGTTTAAAAAAAAATAAAAATGCTGAGAGGAAGAGACAGCTCAGATCTTGCTTACTGCAGATGGACTGATAGATTCAGACATGTTCTCATGTGTGCTGAGAAGTTATACTTGTTCTCTTCAAGAATAAGTTCCTTTTGCTGTTCAACTACTGGATAATGATCTGGATAATCTGCTGCTAACAGGTTATGGGCCCAGTATCCAAGTATCCCAGTATCCAAGTATTCCAGTATCCCAGACAGGGGCGTTGCTAGGGTCCTAAAACATCCGGGGCCCGGGCCCTTTGTGTTTTGCTCAGTAGGGCTGGGTTCACATGACATTTTTCACGCCACATTGTGAACTGCGGCATGATGTGTTTTTACAGAGAAAAACCTTCTGCTCCTGTCACTAATTTTCAGCATATTCCACATAGAGTGACCCTATATCTATATACCTGCCTCAGCAGTCACAGCACAATGAAAATCACCAATGACAAATTTACTTTTTCAAAACCCCTCACCTCCGTATGACAGTGTAATACCCCTAAACAGTCACCAAAACATCCACCTACACATGGAGCAAATCTACCAGACAAATGATTGTTACTAAAAACACTCCTACAAAACCAAGTCCCAAAACTATTACTACAAAGGACCAAATAATCCTGCCAGATCCTGACCGAACACAACCCCCACATGTGACCATCAGCTGTACACAGGCTCTGATTACATATATTACCGCCATACAGGGACCATATAGTGGTAGATACTAGTTGTATGTAGGCGCTCTGCAGACATATAAGTGATTACACTGCAGTTACATTTAGTGACTCACAGGAGACATCATTTCTGATCAGCGTCGTTCACTTTCCCTTTTCTTCTCCATCCGGTTCACACCTTCATGCTGATATCTCCCGGCCAATACTCGTCCCTGCAGATTTGGACACAAATATCTTAGAATCCTCACATTTCCAGCAACTCCTTAATTATAGGTATATAAGTCCCCTCAGTTAGGTAGGTGTATAGGTCCCCTCAATTAGGCAGGTATATAGATATAGGGTCAATGTCAGGCAGGTATATAGATATAGGGCCACTCTCAAGCAGGTATATAGATATGGGGCCACAGGCAGGTATAGGGGGCCACAGGCAGGTATAGGGGGCCACAGGCAGGTATATGGGGGCATTGAGGCAGTATATAGGGGCACTGAGGCAGTATATAGGGGCACTGAGGCAGGTATAGGGGGCCACAGGCAGTATAGGGGGCCACAGGCAGGTATAGGGGACCACAGGCAGTATAGGGGACCACAGGCAGTATATGGGGACCACAGGCAGTATAGGGGACCACAGGCAGTATATGGGGACCACAGGCAGTATATGGGACCACAGGCAGGTATATGGGGACCCAGGCAGTATATGGGGCCACAGGCAGTATAGGTGGCCGCAGGCAGGTATAGGAGGCCACAGGCAGTATATGGGGGCCACAGGCAGTATAGGGGCCCGAGGCAGGTATAGGGGCCACAGGCAGGTATAGGGGGCCACAGGCAGTATAGGGGGGCCACAGGCTAGGTATAGGGCCTCAGGCAGTATATAGGGCCACACAGGCAGTATATAGGGGCACCGAGGCAGGTAGACGCTATAAAAATAACAACATTAATACTCACCTTAGCACCCCCGGCGAGCGCGCTCTGTCCTCTTAAGCCCGCGCTCCTCCCGCAGCTCCTCGGGCACACAGCCTGTGACGCGCTGTGTGCCCGAGGACAGGCAGCGGCGTGATGAGGTCATTACATCGTGCCGCTGCCAGCTGAGCCGCACGGGGCCGCGCCGGGTCCGCAGCGCGAAGAGGACCCGGCGCGGCCCCGCTGTGTCGGACCCGGAGACGGTCCGACACTGTCTGCGGGGCAGGGAGCGCTAGCTGTCTGCTCCGCAGAAGCCCGCAGTTGTATGTGTGTCCAGCGGACGCACATGTAGCTGCAGGGCCAGTCGGTGCTCCAGGCCCATGGCAGCGGCCTGGAGCCCGGGAGGTTCGGGGCACAGGGGGTTTTATTCGGGGCCCGAGCCCTGGACAAAACAGCCTAGCAACGCCCCTGATCCCAGAACAACAGTAAAGTGTGAACAGTGAGAAGATAAATAAGAAGATAAGATGGCTGCTAGTAGCAATCCTGTGAAATTCTCAGTGCCAAGCCTGACAAACCAGAACTACCAATCCTGGAAATTCAAGGTGAAGATGCTTCTAATAAGAGAAGGTACGTGGAAATATACACAGGAGCCCAAGCCTGATCCTCCATCAGAGGAATGGATAGAGAAGGATCAGAAAGCACAGAGCACTATCTCCCTCACTATAGCTGATGACCAGATTGTACACATATGCAAATGTAACACTGCAAAGGACATGTGGGAAGAGCTACAGAAAGTGCATGAAAGAACAAATCTCAGCAATAAGCTTTATCTAATGAGGAAACTGTATCAGTCCAAGTTAAGTAAGGGCCAGAATATGCAGGACTACATCAGAGACACCCTAGAAATAGTGGAGCGTCTGCGCGGAATAGGCGAAAACATAAAAGACTTCCATGTTGCTGCACTGTTACTCAGCGGTCTCCCAGAAAGCTATGACACACTGGTCACTGCACTAGATGCACGGCCTGATGATGAGCTCACATTAGAGTATGTTAAAGGCAAGCTTGTGGATGAATACAAGAGAAAAACAGAGAGTACAAGCAGCAGTGATATGTCCACCACAGAATCTGCATTAAAGACTCAGGATCATACAACACATAAGAGTCATATAAAGGAAACACGTGAATGCTTTGTATGCAGGAAAACTGGTCACATAAAGGCAAATTGCAGAATCTGGAAAGCAAAAATGAATCAGCTTAAAGAAAAAGGGAACAATCAGAAAGCCAAAAGTGCTATTAAAGAAGAAAAGGACACTGTGTGTGCTGAATCAGCATTTAATACAAGTACAGGCAGATCAGCAAGACATGTATGGTGCATAGACTCCGGTGCCACAAGCCACATGACAAATAACAGAAGTTTCTTTTCTAACCTGGACCAAAGCAAATCAGAAAAAGTCATCTTAGCCAATGGTCAGTATATAACTTCAGAAGGAATAGGAGATGGCTACCTCCACTGCCAAGTCTCTCCAACAGAAACCAGAAAGATCCAAGTAAAGGATGTGCTCTATGTTCCAAATCTTGAAAGCAACTTGTTATCAGTGAAGAAACTCACAAGACAGGGGAATGTAGTTACTTTTATGGATGACAGCTGCATCATCACAAGAGAGGGTCATACTCTTGCAAAAGGAAATATCAAAGATGGATTGTACCAGTTACAATACCAGGAGGCTGTTTATACTGTCAAACAAGAACATGAGAATTGCATGTGTGGCATCGACGTCTTGGGCATAGGGACCCAGAAGCAATAAGAAAGCTAGTTCAGGAAGAGCTTGCTAACGGCGTTACAATTGACCAATGCAGTCAGAAGATGAAGTGTACTAGCTGCCTTAAAGGTAAAATGACAAGGAAATCATTTCCTAAACACAGCACCACTACATCAGCACAGCCACTGGACTTGATTCATACAGATGTGTGTGGTCCAATGAGTACTCAAACACCTGGAAAGAAGAGATATTTTCTCACATTTATTGATGATTACTCCAGATATACAATTGTGTACTTGCTTCATAGCAAAGATGAAGTTGCAGAGAAACTAGAAGAGTACCTAGCTGAAGTATCCAACAAATTTGGAAGAATGCCAAAGACGTTGCGTGCTGACAATGGAACTGAATACACAAGTGGAAAGGCACAAGCCATATTAAAAAAGAATGGAATCGTGTTCCAGACTACCATACCATACCACCCAGAACAGAATGGTGTCGCAGAGAGGAAAAACCGAACTCTTTGTGAAAGTGGAAGAAGTATGCTTTTTGATGCCGAGTTACCAACAACATATTGGGGAGAAGCAATAATGACTGCTTGCTATCTTCAAAACAGATTACCAGGGAAAGCTACAAAGAAAACTCCATATGAGCAATGGAACAAAAAGAAGCCTGAATTAAAGCACATAAGAATATTTGGAAGTAAAGCATTTGTGCATGTTCCTAGAGAAAAGCGTACAAAATGGGAAGCTCATGCAAAGGAAGGAGTCCTGGTAGGCTACAGTGAAACCCAAAAAGGATACAGAATCCTGCACCCAGAGACCAACAAGGTGACAATCAGCAGAGATGTAGTAATAGATGAAAACTCCGTATCACTCAAATTTCATGAAGTTACTCCAGTAATTCCATTTGAGCCACAGAAGCAACCACAGTCACAAACTCAAGAAAACAAGGAAGAAGACGCTGAAGTGTGGGTCGACTCTCAAGTTACTGAAGAGGAAACTGTAATACCTGCTGAACCTTCAATCAGGAGATCCAACAGGTGCAACAAAGGTATTCCAGCTAAACGCCTGTCTTACATGGTGAAGACACATTGTGAGTCAGAGCCTCAGTCATGGGAAGAGATGCAACTATTACCAGTCCATGAAAAACAGAAATGGATTAAAGCTGCAGATGAAGAAATGGAATCTCTTCAACAGCTCAGACATGGAAAATTACAAGCTACCACAGGGTAAGAAAGCAATTGGATGTAAGTGGATTTTCAAAACCAAGTATGACTCTGATGGTAACGTGCATAGATTCAAGGCAAGACTAGTTGCAAAAGGGTACTTACAAAAATATGGAGAAGATTATGATGCTACATTTTCTCCAGTCGCTAAACAAACAACATTTAGAGTTTTAATGTCTGTAGCAGCGGTGCAAAGCATGAAAGTAAGACATTTTGACATTAAGACAGCTTTTCTAAATGGTGACATTGAAGAAAAAGGTGTATATGACTCAACCAAAGGTTAATTAAAAAAGGAGAAGAACACCTTGTGTGTAAACTGCAAAAATCTCTTTATGGCCTAAAACAATCAGCAAGAGCGTGGAACACTAAGATGAATGATGTTCTGCTGAAAGAGGGATTTAGAAGAAGTCAAGCTGATCCGTGTTTATACACTAAATGTACAGCAGATAAGTGGATGTATGTTCTTCTGTATGTTGATGATGTCATCATAGCTCATCAAGAAGAAGCTGAAATTACAAAAGTAGGAACAATTTTGAACCAACATTTTGAAACAAAGGACCTTGGAAATGTGACACATTATCTGGGAATCCAGATCCAGAGAGAAGAAGATGGAAGTTTCCTTCTCAACCAGAAAGCTAAAATTGTCACAGTCCTCAACCAGTTTGGAATGTCAGAAGCCAAAGGCATTTCAACACCAATGGATCCATCTTACCTAAAGTTGGAAGGAGAAGATGATCTACTACCCACCAATGAGAGTTACAGAAAAGCAGTGGGGGCACTTCTGTACATAGCCACAACTACTCGTCCTGATATCACAGCGACAATGGGTATACTGTGCCGAAGTGTAAGTAAGCCACGTCAAAGAGACTGGAATGCAGTTAAAAGAGTCCTTCAATATCTGAAGAAAACTCAAGACATGAACCTAAAAATATCTGCAAATGGTGATCTAAAGCTCACAGCTTATGTGGACGCAGACTGGGCCGGAGATTTAGGTGATCGAAAGTCAATAAGCGGTTACTATTTAAATTAGAGAGAAAGTCCAATTTCATGGTCAAGCAGAAAGCAGGTGTCAGTTGCGTTATCATCTACAGAGGCAGAATACATTTCTGCAGCTCATGCCAGTCAAGAAGTAATTTGGTTGAACCAACTGTTAGAGGATCTTGGTAAAACTCCAACTCAACCTGTTACGATTTATGAAGACAACCAAGGATGTTTTAAACTCGCTGGCAGTGAAAGGATCAATCCCAGGACTAAACACATTGATGTAAGACATCACCACCTGCGAGATTTAGGGGAAACGTGGTATCATTGACTTTGTCTAACTGCGAAACTGACAAGATGATAGCTGATGCCATGACAAAGCCATTCCCAAGAACCAAGTTTGAAATTTCAGGAAATGATGGGACAATAATTGTAAAAGGGTATGTTTTTTGGTGGGGGTGTTGGAATAATACTTATTACTGTGTGACAAACCACTTCTGTATGTATTGCATGTGTAAGCCTTTGTCAAGGGATATTGTCATTGTTGATAAAGTAGGCTTTTTTAAAAAAAAAAAAATGCTGAGAGGAAGAAAACAGCTCAGATCTTGCTTACTGCAGATGGACTGATAGATTCAGACATGTTCTCATGTTCTGAGAATTTATACTGTTTTCCTTAAAGGGAATAAATTTCCCCTTTTTGCTGTTAAACTATTTGGATAATGATCTGGATAATCTGCTGCTAACACCCTCGGACTTGAATAAGGAAAAACAAACATCTTCCTTCACTTAACAAGCAAAAATAAATACAGTCCAGGGTTTACAGCCAAACAACAAAAACAACCTCACCGGGTCAGCAGTAGCAGTGTTCACCAACACTTTTAGACAGGCTTTGCATGTCCTCCCTTCAGAGAGGTTCTCAGCATAATCACACAGCTCCACCCTGAGCTGTGTCAGCTGCCTTTAAAATGCCTGGTAAGGCCCGGGTTGGAGTATGGGAGCGGCCGTCCCATCCAGACTCTTGGGCTGCTCCATAAAAAACCCGACCCGACCTACCACCATAAAAATGGCTCAGCAACATAATGTCGCTGGCAAAACTATAGGGTTTTTTACATCACCGAGGCCAGCCACCTTGGTGATACATACATTCCGTCCACCACTTTACCCCTGGGCCTCTTACATACCCCCCCCTCTGCCCCAAGCCGGGGGGCTGGGCACCTTCTGCTACCAGGCAATGGAACCCTCGATAATGCTTTCTGCATTCCCAAGCAGCTTCCCTGGTCTGTGTTCCACATGAAAATTAAAATCTTGGAGTGCAAGAAACCACCGTGTTACCCTTACGTGTTACCCTTTCCTTTCCCTCATCCATTTTAGTGGGGCATGATCCGATATTAACCGAAATTTCCTCCCTAGAAGGTAATATTTTAGGGAGTCAAGAGCCCACTTAATGGCGAGACACTCCTTCTCGACTATGGAATAATTCCTCTCACATGTCGATAGTTTCCCTTTACTAAGGAACATGCCCGGGGTGCTCCTCACCATTTATTTCCGGGGACAAGACAGCGCCAAAGCCCCCACATCTGACGCATCTGTCTGGACTATAAACTCCTTGTTAAAATCTGGAGCCACTAGCACCGGCTGCTTACATAGAGCTTGTTTTAGCTCTTGGAACGCCTCTTCTGCCTCGGGAGACCACTTAGCCATGACGGACTTTGTACCTTTTGTAAGGTCAGTTTAAGGGGCAGCAATCATGGCAAAATTAGGAAACAAATCTCCTATAATAACCCCCACGATCCCCAGGAAAACCTGAACCTGCTTCTTGGTAAGTGGCCTTTGGCCAGTTCTGGACTGCTCCACTTTATTTTTTCTGAGGCTCGATTTCACCTTTACCCACAATTTTAGCCTAGATACCTCGCCTCTTCCTTGCCCATGGCACATTTCTTTGGTTCACAGTGAACCCGGCTTTTCTTATGGCCTCAAGTACTGCCTGAACCTTACCCAGATGGCTCTTCCAATCCCTGCTGAAAATTACTATGTCATCTAAGTATGCTGCTGCATACTCTTTGTGGGGGCCTAAAGACTCTGTCCATACCCCTCTGGAAGGTGGCCGGACTCCTTGTAACCCAAAGGGCCTTTGACAAACTGGTAGCAGCCATCGGGGGTGGAGAATGCTGTCTTTTCTCTAGCCTCTTTGGAAAGGGGAATCGGCCAGTAGCCCTTCGTTAAGTCCAGGGTGGAAATTTATACCGGGCCGGCCCTAGCCTTTCAATGACTCATCCACCCGGGGCATAGGGTAGGCGTCAAACTTAGACACCTCATTCAGCTTTCTTGTAATCATTGCAAAACCGCCACTCGCCTGACGGTTTTGGCACCAACACGATGGGGCTTGACCAGCCACTCTTCACCTCCTCAATTACCCCCAGGTTTAACATCCTCTCCACTTCCCTAGAAATTACTTCCCGACGGGCTTCGGGAATCCGGGTAGGGTTTTAAAACCCGAACATGGGGTTTCGTGAGTATTCATGTTCAATGATGCGGGTGAGGCCTGGCAACTCTGAGAACATATCTCTATTCTGCTCCCAGCAAACTCCCAACAATTTTGCTTCTGACGGGGATAAAGCCTCTTCAAAAATGGACCTCCTAATAATTGACCTCTTGCTGCCCCACCATGCATGAGGTTTTCGGGGGGGCCTCTATCCTTCCATGGTTTTTATTAAATGTACGTGATATACTTGGGAAGGGCTTTCTTTTACCGGGCTGGTGGACTTTGTAGTTTAACTTCACCTACTTTTTCCACCCCCTTCATACGGGCCTTGCCAAAGTGGCCAGGAATTTGCCCCTCCACAGTGGGAACCAGTATGAGCACTTAACCGGTCTCCCCTGGCTGGAACTCTCTAACCCTGGCAGACCGATTGTAAACCCTAGCTTGGGCCTCCGGGGCTTTTAGCAGATTTTCTCTCACAATGGCTCACGTTAGAGATCCTCTCTTGCATCTGAGTCAACGTTCTCGATGGACGCTTCTATAGGGAGTAACCTTTCATTCTCCCATGTCCCCTTTAGCCACATCAAGTAACCCTCTGGGGTGCCGGCCGTACAATAACTCAAAGGGTTTGGAAAACCCTGTAGGGCTTGGGGAACTTCCCTGACCGAAAATAGCAAGTAGGAAGTAGGCAGTCCCAGCCCTCGCCGTCCTTCTCTAAACACCTTCTTTAACATTGCCTTTAAGGTTTTGTTGAATCTTTCAACTTAGGCCGTCAGTCTGGGGAGGGGAAATACAGAGGTTCTCAACAGGGTGATGTTTAGGAGCTTGAAAGACTTCCCCGCATAACCTTAGACATAAACGGTTTTCCCCTGGTCTGTCAGAATCTCCTTTGGCAGCCCTGTTCGTGAAAATATATGAAATAACTCTCGGGCTATACCTTTGGCTGAGGTATTCCTTAACGGAACCGCCTCAGGGTACCGGGTAGCATAATCCCCTAACAACCAATATATGTTGATGACCCCCGCCTGACTTCGGTAAGGGCCCCACCAAATCCATCCCTATCCGTTGAATGGGATTTCTATTATAGAAGCGGGACAGAGGACTCCGAAAATGAGCAACTGGGGCTGTCACCTGACAGACTGGGCAAGATTTACAGTAGTCACGTAACTCTCTAAACACCCGGGCCAGTAAAACCTTTGTAAGACTCGTTGCTGGGTTTTGTCCGCCCCCCAAATGACCACCCAACACATGAGAGTGGGCCATATCTAACACCATACATCGGTACGGCTGCGGCACAACTAATTGCTCCACAACTTCGTCTATCACTTTGTTCACTCGATACAGCAAGTCGTTATTTACGGCAAAGTGAGGAAACCGATTATCAGCCCCAGGCTCTTGTGGAGCCCCATTTAGTACTGTTACCTGATTTAAGGCGCCCTTTAAGGTCAGATCCCGGAGCAGGGCATCCCAAAATTCTCCCGGGAGACCTCCAATCAGAGACAAAACCGTTTCAGGGTTACCTCCTCTTCCTCATCCCACCAGTACACACATAGGAAATTCATTCCCCCTGACCGATGAGGTAAACCACCCCCAGAAACATCATTGCACTTTGGTTGATCAGGCACTTCAGCCTTGGCCCACAACTCCCAGAACAGAGGGAAGTCCCGACCAATAATTATGTCATGCAGTAAAAATTTGGCACAACTCCCACATCGTGGACACGATACCACAGTCAGTTTTGCGGGAAACCTGGGCCAGGGGGTAGGCCTTAGTATCCCCATGAATACATATGACCCCCACCAGTTTCCCAGGGACAAGCTCATGAGGCAGTCTAGCAGTCACCAGGGTGACGAGGCTCCCTGAGTCCAAGATTCCAGTTACAATGACTCCGATCACCCCGCACACGGCAGGCCTGCGGTTCCTCGCCTGGGTGAGGAACAGTACTACAGGCTGGGTAAGCGAAATACGTACAGCGCCGCCCTGCGGAGCAGTCCATAGGCTCTGTTGTAGTAGGGCATCGGGCGGCTATATGGCTGGGACCCTGACACCTCCAACAGACGATGGGTCGGGCCTGACTCTTTGTCACTTGCACTAGCCCCTATTGGGTCTTCGGACGCCCCTCACTGGAGGATTTCGGCCACCTCCTTGGAGCCCTAGCTCCTCCTGGGATATCCATATGCTGATCTCAGGGTCCCTTCACTGCCCAGGGAGTTCTCGACAGCCACATATCGCTCAACCAGGGTCACCAGGTCGTCAGCATTCTGGGATCTCCTTTGGGGAACCCAACATTGGACAGACTCAGGAAAACGATTTTAACAAAACGGTCCATTACAACCCGTTCCCACCATCTGGGCCGGAGTACAGGTATCAGGCTGCAGCCATTTCTGGGCCAATGGAGCAGGTAAAACATTTGTGGACCTGGGGGGCTTGTCCCTGCTATAAACCCCCAACCGTGCACCCCTTTGGGCTCGGACCGCCAGCGTGACCCCAGACGGGCAGTATCTCTGCCTTTAAACTTGCTATATTCCTTACATCTTGTAGAGTCAAATCATAGTAGGCTTTCTGAGGCTCGCCGGTCAGGTATGGGGCATGGACCTCTGCCCACTGTTCTGGGGCAGTTTTTTCTCTTTTCCGCCACTCTCTCAAACACGGACAGAAAGGCTTTCCACATCGTTCCCTTTGGGGGCATCTTCTGTAATGCCTCTCTCACAGTCCTCCTTGCCTTAGTACTGTCACTGGCACTGGGCAGAGGCACAGGGTCCCTGGTTCTTATTGCTTCAGTCAGGAGAGCCTCTGCTGAATCAGGAGCTGGTTTGTTCCTCCTGTTGAGCCCTGGTTGTCTCCTGTTGCGCTTGCTGCTGCTGCACGTTGCTCTGCACCAGGTGCTTAATGAGTTCCTTCCATTTTCTCAGAGCGTGCTATGGTTTTACCCGGACATACAGTCTTTTGCACCAATATTTCCAACCTTGTGCTCCTCGGGGCGTGTCTGCCCCCCATCCAAAACACCAATTGTGGGGGTGTCAGTCCTAGGTAGTCCCTGGATTAGCACAGACACAGGTTTAGGTGCAAAACCAAACATAAAGTTTATTGTCCCTCGGACTTGAATAACGGAAAAACAAACATGCTTCCTTCAGCTTAGCACAGCAAAAATAAAGACAGTCCTTGCTTCAGGGTTTACAGCCAAACAACAAAAAACAGGGCTGTAAACAGTGAGGGCTGTATACCTGCCTAACTACTGGAGGGAGGCCCTTTTTTACCTATCTAACTACTGGAGGAGACCCTCTTTACCTACCTAACTACTGGGGGGCCTATGTAACTACCATCCTAATGGGGACCTTTTTGAGGTATATTATTATACCTACTGAGTGGGTCTACATAGGTACCTAATGGGGAACTATATACCTACCTACTGTGGGGACCTTTATACTTATCTATCTACTGAGGGGCTTGTATACCAGCTGAGGGGCTACCTAATTGGGGATTATATACATCTTTAACTACTGAATGAATATGTAAACTTACTGAGGGGGCCTATTTACCTGCATTCAGAGGGTACCTATATACCTAGCGACTGTAGGAGGTCTAAATACTTACCTACCTACCTTCTTGTATAGCTACTTAATGGGGGCCTATTTATTTCCATGCCACTAATTTGACTTTTTTTAATTTCTAATTTTTAGGGTCTAACATACCTAAAAAGAGCATCTAACTAAGTGCCTGTCTACTATATGAGGGTGTGGACCTAGCTACTGGTGGCACAAATGGGGCCCTATAATTGGCTGGTGGAACTTTCGCTGTTTGGGGTACAAGTACTGTGTGAGGCACCAAAGGGGGAACTTTTACTATTTGGGTCTTTATGGATGGGGAGTTTGTACAGAGGTGGGAAGTGCTGGAAAAGAGAGGAGTCTCAGATGTTTTTGTGGTGAATTCGACAAGTACTGGTCGGGAAACGACGTCATTGCATTCTGTTCCGGAAGGAGAAAAAAGGGGAAGAGAACAACTCATCAGGGAAGACATCATGGGGTTTTGGCCAGATGGAGAAGAAAAGGAGAAGAGGACAACTCCCATCAGAGATGACGTCTCCTATGAGTCCCTGATGTCAGGGGTTATTTTACTTTAATGATGGATCAATGCTGTATTCACAATCATGTGATGTGACCTGAGCTGGAGTCTGACCACTATGTGGTCTCTATATGGCAGTGTTGTAGGTTATACCTGAGCTGGTGTCTGACCACTTTGTGGTCTCTATATGGCGGTGTTGTAGGTTATACCTGAGCTGGTGTCTGACCACTATGTGGTCTCTATATGGCGGTGTTTTAGGTTATATTGGAGCTTGTTTAGTGGCAGCATAGACTTGTCCCTGATAATCAAGGGAGTGCATACCTGTCCCTGACACTGTAATGAGGGGTTTCTCTGCGCCACTTTTTGTTTTTTGTTTGTGGTTATAGTGTTGTTTATTTTAGAAAGGGGCGAGGTGGGTGACCAAGTGAAATTTTGTAAGCGGATATTGTATGTGGGCTGGCGGAAGTTTTGTGCCAGGGCTGTTTTTTGTTCCCAGTCCGGTCCTGGGTCCAACTGTTTGCCCGAAGGATAAACGTCCATCAGATATTACAATAGCAACAAGATTTCCTGAAAGTCATCCCTGCAGGTGTGCACTCGCCGATCAGTTGCTGCCCTCATTTGGAGACTAGCAGTGGAGGCTGCAGACTAATTTGGAGACTACAACAGGTTTCCCCTATCATTTTGCACACTTTTTCAGCCAACACCATGTCCAGGGCCATCCTGTTCTGCCAGGCTACAGCAGAGGTTGGACCCTCCTGATCTACCTGGCCCTGTAGTGCATCTCTGGTGTAATTGACAAATCTCTGCTGGTTGTAATTTATGTAGTTTATCCAGTCTACATTCTTGTTGACAGTGATTATTGGTAGCAGAGATTCAAACCCAGCAGCCACTTGATCCCTTGCTTTAAACTCTTCAGGGACCTCCCCCCTTGGGACTCCTATAGCATCAATATACACATGGGGGTCAAAGGGGAGACTTCCCTTCTGCTCCTGGCTCTCGCTGTGGCAGTGATGTGGCTGTCCTCTGACCCTTCACTCAGTATGTGGAATGGGATGAGTAGTTTGGTTAGAGCACATTGTCCGGTCCAATTGCCCTCCAACCTAGTCCTGACTTTGAGATCTCCACATATCCAATATATGTCCCCTATGGAGAGTACTTGATTCTGAAATTTGTTGCTGCTGATGTTACTGTATGTGAAGCAATACCCTTTAGTGGTTACCCAGCCTGTTCAGCTAATGTATCCATCTATAATGCCCCTCCACGGGATTATGTGCAGGTAATTAAAGAAGATTTTATGCAGCGATGTGGTGAGTGCCGTGATTTTTCTTTTCTACTTACCGGGATTACCCAGGAATCTGCAATTTCCCATACTACTGGTATAGCAGGCGTAATTACCTGGGTAGACTGTAATCCCAAACCTTAGCATTGGTGTTTTTGTGGTAATTGGGTACCTGGCCTTCCAGTCCTCACAGTCAGTGTGGTTTGTGGAGAAGTTGGTGTACAGACTAAGAAGACACTCCTGTGCCGATACAGGAATATCTAGAGGATCAGTGCCCATATGGAGCCTAGCAGCTGAGCAGACATAACAATTTGTTTTATTGTGCTGATTAACTATATACTTAACCCATTCCAGCCACAAGTTCTTATCTGAGAACCCGGTCTCTACCCTCATGATGTCATCAGATGTGGGATCAGCTATTGCCATCATGCTCTGGAAAGTCTGTATATGGGGCATAAGCGGGTTTGCAGGTGTGGGTGCTGGGACTCCCAGCCATTTCTCTGGGTCTGTATTCATATCTTTCAACTGAATTTTTTCTCGAAATCCCCTTGCCCTGCCTTGTATGTAGGCTCCCAGAACAATTATGCCTCCATCAGTCTCCTGCGGGTTTTCACTGGTTAAGGTTAGGGGCATGCTTTTACCTGGTATTCCCTGTTCTTGACAGGTTCCAGTTTTTGTCAAAATCATACTTGTGAGTAGGGGCTTCCCCTGTTTATCTTTCCTGTTTAAGGTAGTCTGTGGTCTGTATCCCCAGTGTTCCCCTGTGTTCCACACCACTGCACCCCAGTAGTAGCAGGAGCGTCCCCAGTACTCGTCAGTCACACACAAGTATATACACCTTGCAGCGGAAGATTGTTCATTTTTGGTTCCCACTTAGGGGAACCCTGGGGGGAAAAACTTTACTACATCAAAAAAATCGGGGGAAAATTTTGGGGCCACATGACTACTGGTTGAGTTATCAAAAGGTGACCTCCCCCCTTTCCTTTTTTTTTGGCCCAAATGTTGGGTTCTGATTTAAGATTTTTAAGAAAAACACAACTATCAGTGCCAGTAGGAGCGGCTAGTTTTCATCTTGGGGACGGAGGGGTTCCTGTGTGAACCCGTGGATCCAGTTGGGTTTCCTGCCCCCCTTGACAGATGTGGTCGTGGTAAAGCAGGATTTGGTTTTTGGGCCCCTCAAACCTCGGCTCTAGGGTTTTAACACGAACTTCTTCAGTAGACCCAGTTTCCAGGCTGTGCTTTATGGGCCAGCAACACTGAGTTGGATCTAGAATGGAAAAGAAAATCTAGAATGTATTAAAAGACAAAATCTTTAGCCTTGCAGTTTAACATTTTTGCCTAACATCAGGGTTTTTGCTTTCAAAGGGGTGGGGGGAAAAAATGGGACCTAACCTTGGGGGGCCCCGCCAAACAGGATTCATAGGGGGGAGAGGGTTAAACTGTCCCCGGGGTGTGTATCTGACACTAAAACAAAGGGTATGGGCAGGTGTCTTTGGGCCCGGGCATGCCCGGTTTTTCTTGCCCCTTCTTTTTAAAAATCCCCTGATTTCAGTGTCCCCTTTAGTCTTTCCACTTTCCCCCTTTTTTTACGAACGGGGGTTTGGGGGGTTGTAAAGCTAAAGTGCTTTCCCCCCAAGGGGGTGTAAAAATGTCCTTCTTCCGGGGGCTTGAAGATGTCCCGGTCCCTTTTATCCATTGTTTCTACAGTGGGGTATGGTGGGCCCTTGGGGGAAGCAGGGGTTTCCTTCCCCCACTCCATTTAAATGTTTTTCTTCATTCTTCTTGGCTCCCTTCTTTTTCCAGATATCCTTTTCTTCCAGTGTAGCTTGTTCCTGCATCTTAGCCAGCAGTCTCCTTGTAGGTTGAGTGTAAGTTTCCTCTTGCACCACTGACAGCTGACTTACTTCCCCTTTCTCACCTCTTCTGTATTCAGCATCCCATGTGCCTTGATTTTCAGTATAGCCACTGTTCATAGCAGCAGCATTGCATCCATCCACAAAAAGAACCATATCCGGGTTGTTGAGCAGAGTCTCATGTACAGAAGGCAAATGAGAGGTTTCTATCTTCATAATTTCGAAAGCAATCATGGCTCTCTTCATGTGCACTGGATTCTTGTGATTCCTCTTCGTCCTCATTCCCCCCTTCAGGAAGGGGAAATAAGGTGGCTGGATTAAGAATACAACAGCGCATAAGAGTGACGTTATCCGGCAGGAGGAGAGAACATTGAAGTCTGAGATGCCGTGCCAATGAGAGATGTTTCGGTTACGTTTGATTGAGAATGGCAGAGATGTCATGTGGAGCCAGAAGAACTAAAGAATGTCCAAGTACGATGTCTGCCGTTTTTGTCCAACAAGGCTTGGGCTGCAAAAACAGTCCTCAGACCGGAGTTGTCTTTGTTTTAGGGACTGCTGGTAGGTTGTTCTCAATTCCTCTAGCCACTTGGAGAACTATATCCATATCCAGAGACTTGTATTCCTACTCACTATTTTCAATTGTTTCTTGACCGGTTCTCTTAATCCTTCCACAAAGGCTGAGGTTAGCATACGTGTGCGGTTTTTCGAAGAAAGAGAAACCTAAATCATTGAACATCTGAGAGTGACGTGCTTGAAACTTTTCCACTGTCTCGTCTTTTTCTTGGGTGATGTCTGTGAGAGTTTGGGCCTGATCCAAGAGCCTGTCCTTCGCCTACTCCTTCAGCCTCTCACAGAATTCCACACCTGAATCCGCAGTCAGGTCATCAAAGTTGGGGGGGGAGGAGGGGGCGTATGCAGAGATTTCTCCATAATGGGCCATTAAGAATATCTCCTGCCCTCACTTCACATAACCCCTTCAGGTCCTTCCACGTGGCCGTATAGTTCTTACAAATTTGCACCACTTTCCTGTAGGAGGGCATAGGCTGCTTCTCTGGATCTGGCAGACTTCCGGACAGGTTAGTTGCTTGCACAGGGTTAAATATGACATAATACGTTCGTGCTTTCGCACCAACTGCTGTAGAAGCCATATGACTGGGACCTAGTAGGCTAGGAGGTGCTGTGCCTGTTGTTCTGAAGGGATCCGGTAAGCCTTCCCTGCGTCCCCTTCCTTTCAGATCCATGGGAATACTGCTGATGGGCTGTCCCTCCTGCAGGTCCTTCGCGTACTTCTCCAGGAAGTATTGGGCTGTTCCTCTTTGTTCCTCCGTCAGGGATTGTGTTTCGTCTCCTCCTATTGCTCCACCCAGTAAGTCATCCTCTTCTCCCAGTACCATAAGGCCACTGGTTCCTGGTCTCCAAATATCTCCTGTTGCTGTGTCCATTATAGGAAATAATGCTGTTGGGGTACTAGCAATGGGCACCGCCGTCTTTGTTCCGGAAGTGGAAGTGTTGACCCCGGAAGGGGCGTGCAATAACCCAGAAGGAAGTGGAAGTGACATCATAAATTCCTGTAAGTTAGGCAAGATGGGAGCAATAAGCGTGTCTGGAGGCGGAAGTGACATGGAAGGGGCAGCAATTGGCACAAGTGATTTCAGGAGTGTTGCTGCACTAGGGACAGGAGCCGTGGGTTGAGCTACTGGAGGCGAGGTATTATTGTAGACAGTTGTGGAGGCGGGCAATGGCACCAGAGGTTCGGGTAGACTGGACATACTGGGTGTAGTGGGTGGAGCGGAAATGGTAGGTGGTGCTGAAGTGGTTAGAGCAGGGATGACTTGTGATGCAGATGGGCCGTCTTTGGGGCGTGATGTTCCACAGTTACAACACCCCTCTCTCCACCCCTGATTCAACACATCACACCTCACACAGGTACAGGAGGTCAGCTCTCCACCATTATAGGGCAGCAGTATTGCATTCTCCTTTGTCTCCTTTGTTTCAGTAGCGTCTCCTGGGGGATGGTACACATAGGCAGTTACACCCCAGTGCCCCGCCTTTCCTCGCTCCAGCCCTCCTCATAAATCTGTATAGCTACACTATACCAGGATTCAGCCATCAACAACAATCCGACATCCTTCGGTCTACCTCTCTGTATTGACCCTTTCCTCCACCCTGCTGACTGCAATCTTCCACCCTCAGGCATTTTCATCACTCTCATCAAAGTCCTTATTTTCTGTGTATGTGTTTTCTCGATCTTCAACTAACTGTATCAGGGATTTACTGGTATTCACCATAGATTGCTGGGCTCTCATGTCCCACTCTAGCTGGCACCAATACTCTTCTATGCTGAAAACTCAATTCTAAATTCTTTATCCCCTACAAAGCCAGTAGGTGGCACTGTTCACTAACCTAACTCAGATACAACGAAACAACTCTAGCAATTAACACTTCATCTCCTATTTATCACTTTTCAACCACAATTTTACTAAACCAGCCACTAGGCAGAGACATACACAACCACAAAACACGTAATAGGGATTGCTGAGTTTCTAAGTTTGGACTGCAGCCTTTTTTTTCTTTCCCTCCTCTTTTGAGGAGTATTTTTACTGCCACCACTGATACTAGACCAGCTTGTCCTTAGTTAACACGTCACACAATCCCTATCACACACACAAGACAGACGCGTATCAAATATCACAAATTGAATAACTGAATTTGGATCCCTGTTTGCTCTCTCTTCACCAAGAGGACCCATCACTGACTTCACCGCCATAAGTATTTCACCCACAGAATGTGCCTCTGAGAGACTGAATTTGTCTACTCTATACCAAGTAGACCCCCCACTGGCTTTTACCCCACGAGTATTGCCTCAGCAGAACCCCACAATACTGTGTACCCCAGCAGGCCCAATCAGTGGATCACACGATACTCATTACACATAAAAAAGAAAAACCCCACTAGGAAGCACTATGACAGGTTTGTAATAAAGCAGTGGCTGACTATATACCTGTCTGGTCAATCCAGAATATCGAGGACCCAGATGGGACCTAACCACAGAAACAAGACGTTCCAAGTAAGAGAATTAAAACTCTTACCTTGTACTTGTCTGGGAAGTGGCCACCTCCTCCTTGTGTCTGTGGATAATCACACCTTGGTTTGGATCGATATTCTTCTGGATTTTATATATCACTGCTCCTCACACAGGCGCACTAAGTGTTGTAGACGGAACTGCAAAGGGGCTCGATGTCCTAGTGGGGGGTCAAATCAGTATATTGAATGACATGTGCCAGGGAAAGAAATCACAAACTGACAGTCTGCAGTCTAATGAATTCTGTTCTGCCTTTATTTCAAAACACAAGTTTTTATAGCCGGGCGTAGACAATAATTCCATAGGCAACATGTGACATGTACCTTATCAAGAATAGTTTTATTGCCACTCTGTTTTTGTTCCATGCCATATTGGCTCTTAAAGTTATCTGTTTGGCACAACAGGGTGTGCCTGGACACAGGTGCCATCTTGTGGGTGAAATATACATTTCACCTAATACACTCCATAACACCTCTACCTCGTGCTTGATAACAGAGGAGGGAAAAGAGTGTATTCCTCACATTTGTTTCATCAGTTCAGGCTGTATGTATAACTGCTTACAGCAATCCAGGTGTTCTGGTTAAAATGAGCTTGTGGAGGGAGGTGACAACTCTCCAGGCATGAGAAATGACTATTAGGTCTGCAGACATCCTGTCTCTCCCACTTCTCACACAGAATAATGATGTCACCAGTCTTCAGTGAGGGAAGACATGCCTACTGGGAGGAGAGACATGTCCCTGGATTTGAAGCTGTAAGAGACAGAAATAGCTCAATACTGTGAAAGTGTATGATAAGAAAACCCCTTTAACTATACAGTGCTATAGGTACGGGATAGAAGGAAATCAATGAAATCACTATATACTGCAGTTCATAAGTACAAGCAATTGCATGTTCAAGTCCCCAAGGGGGACTATAAAGAACAGTAAAATAATAACAAACTGTTTGAAAAAAATAAAATAAAAACCTTTTTTCTATTTATCATATACAAAATAAACAATAAAAAGTATTAACATATTAGTACTCAGTGCCAGATCTGCATTTTTTGGGCCATTCCGGCTCACAGCAGGATATGTTCACCTCCGTAGGGAGCTAAATTGACCTCCTTAGTTGGTAGGTAATAGGTCCTCTCAATAGTTCGGTATATAACCCCCCCCCCCAGTAGGTACGGTATGTAATATGGTATATAAGCCTCTCCCCATTCCTCTGCAGACTGCCTTGCTCTGCCGGAAGCTAGTGTCCTGGTGTGGGCATAATGTCAGCACACCACCTATGCTAAGATCCTACTCCCTGCAACATACTAGACTGCAAGGCTTTGTGGCCTATTAGAGGCAGCGGCACAGGCGGCATGATTAAATACCTACCTCTTGCTGCCTGCACCACTTTCTTGTGCAGCTAGCGGGTGTTGAAAGCTGGAGAGGGAGCCAATAGCTACACCATAGTTTTCAACTGTATGTTCATCCATCAAAGGACTTGCACACAGTTGAAAAATACTCGTTGCTTCTCGCCGGCAAGTAAGGGCTTGGTTAGGCGCAAACACCATTTTATCTAGGACAAAAGCTCAGACATCTCTGGTTCCGAATGCTATAAATATGTTAAAAAACTCAACTGGCGGGGGGCGTGGTTTGACATGGCCGTGTGAAGACGTCTCCTCAAGAGCTTCCTGCCAGTAGCTGAGAATCCGCCACCATCAGCCCTAGAATCATGGGCAAATCGTCAAAAAAAAATAAATCTGGCCCGGAGACAGCTGCCGACCCTGCCCAGGGGGACATTTGTCAGTATTTTGAGCGGTATGCGGCCCTTATGCCCGTGGAAGACCGGTCGGAGTGTGGATCCCAAGATGGCCGCCCGGCCCATCAACTGCCGAGAGGCGCCGCACGGCTCCTGATCCTGCGGAGGCACCCTCCACCCGTTCAGCCCACAATAAGAGGGAGACCCAGCTCTCCACATCCCTACCTGCAGCACTGGGTGCTCCAGGACGTCTGGGTGATGATCGCGCTGCCCGCGCTCTGATGGCGCCGGATGCGGCCTGCGCTGCTGTCGGCCCAGACCTGCCATCGCCGCCTTCCTCCGCCACGGCATCTCCTACGGTGACACCGGCGAATGGACCTTCGGCGCCTGCCACCACAGGTACCCAGCTGGCCCCGCAGCCTGCCGCACCACTACAGGAGTCGGTGAGTCACAGGCCTGTGACGCGCTCCACGCTGGGAGACGGAGCAGCTGCCGCTTCTTCTCCGGCAGGCCCGCAATTGCAGAGGCAGCCCTGCACAGATCGGGGAGGCCTTAGGGGGGACGCATTATGGCCCCTTACCTTCTACTCCTCCAAGGAAGCCCCTGGGCCGTCTGCTGCTGCTGGAGGCCGTGCATTTAGTGCCCCACAATCACCTGGGACACTCTCCTCATGTGGGGGGCCTCCATGAGCTCAATCCCCAGTGTCAGACTCCCAGCTCTCTGCAGGGGTTGGTCCCCAAACATCGGGGTATCTGAAGGCCTGAGTAGCCCCTTGGTCCCAGATTGGACCACTCCCACCTCCTGCACCCCATGTGGCCCTAATGTGACACCTGGCCGGGGCCCGGACCACCATTCTCCATCATGTCCACAGGGTCGTCCTGGGGAGAAGACCTTTGTAGAGTCCACTATGGTGGTGTCACAGGGATACAGCCTCCATTAACAAATGTGCTGCCTGCTTCCTTGTCCAGCCCCTCTGCATCTGCTACCTCCTCGGCTGCCTCACCACCCCAGGTGAGGGAAGGCCCACGGACCAGTCTGGACAATGTCACCTCAGTCTCTGATACCTTGGGCAGGGGGCCCTCTGCTCACCTTCAGGGAGCCGTACTTGATTCTTCTATGTCAAATCTGGGGACTGCAGGGCTACCCGATGCTGCAGCATGTAGGCCTGTAACGCTGGCGGATCTCCAACTTCTTACTCAGGACCTCCCCACTAGAAAGGACATATCTTCTATGACGAATAAGCTCCTGGACGAATGGAGGAAAGAGTTTACTCAATTCCGTTCTGAACTGTCCTCTATGTCTACCAGGGTTGACACCCTTCAGCAGGCTCAGGACTTTTCTTCCTCCACTCGCTCTGCGCTACTTGGTGTAGTGCAGCAGTATTCCTCTCAATTATTTGCCCTTCAACAACATCTGGACGATGTAGAGAATAGAGAGAGGAGAAATAATCTGAGGATCCGGGGCCTTCCAGAATCGGTGCCCGCTTCTGATCTGTACTCCACTGTATCACGTATTTTCAACACCATTTTGGATCGCGACCCAAATACCTATATAGAGATGGACCGTGTTCACAGGGCCCTTCGTCCTCCTAGCAAGGACCCCCAGCACCCACGAGATGTGGTATGTCGGGTTCATTTTTTTATCCTCAAGGAGGAAATTCTTCAAAAAGCTCGCACACGTCGCTCCTTGTCTTTCCAGGATCATCAAATACAGATCGTTCCGGATTTATCCCGCCATACTCTGGCACAGCGGGCCATGTTGAAGCCCATCCTCAACGCATTAAAGGAGAGAAACATCCCTTACAGATGGGGGTTCCCTTTGGCACTTATTGTTCGCCGGGGGGAGCGCACCTATACCTTGCGTTCTCCTGAGGACCTGCCGGTGTTCATGAGGGACTTGCAGCTTCCGGTTGTCTCTCTATCTAACTGGCCCTCAGTGACTCTGATGATGGGGCGGGCTGATGGGGCTCGGGGTGATGTTCCTTCTCCCTGTCTGGTTGATCAGGGTCTCCCGCCCAGACGACCCCGCTCTACAGGCTCCCGCTCGGTCAAAACGTATCTAGTCACCGGCACGGGTTCTATGTCCACCTCTGGTCAGGGCACTGCTTCTTGAGAGATTTGAATTGCACCTTTTCTATGTGCCTTTCGCTTGCTGGGTTAAAGTTGAGGGCGGTATGCACTCTCTCACCTTCTTTTTTCTTTGTGGGAAATGTTTTTTGTGGTGCCTCTGTTTCTCTAACGGTTTAACCCCTGTATAGCGAAAGCTTGTGTCTGACGGATTTGCATTGTAACATATACTTTAGATGCCCTTTCTGCAGTAATGTTGGATTCTCTTTCAAAGGTTTAGTTCATTAATATACGGGAGCGGCTTCTTGACGTGCCTGTTATGCGCATCCCCCAAATAGGGTTAGGACTACCTTCTGGCCAAATGTTGGCCACCAGGTTTTTCTGGTCTTTGAGACTATTTGTAGTTTTCTTGAGCAGGAGTTTACTGTTTTTTTTCTGTTTTATCTATGTGTATCCCCCTCCTGCCTGTTCTTTTTGGTTTCTTTTCCCTCCCCCCGCTGCTCTTTTTTTAATTTCTCCCCACCGGGTGCTGGAGATGTGTGACACATTTACTTTTTTCAAGCTAGATGGGAGATCTTAAGTTGGTATCCTTCATCGCTATGGGTCTTAATATGCCTAGGAAGTGCTCCAAAATCCTTTACCATTTTCACCAGCAGAAGGCACACATCTTATGCCTTCAGGAGACATATTTTAAAGTGAATCATGCCCCCTTAATTAAAGACAGATACTTCCCTCAGTGGCATTTTGCTAACTGTCCCCACTCCAAAACTAGAGGGGTTGCTATTCATAAGTCCCTGGCTCATCGGGTGATTGATTGCATCCCTGATTCCGAGGCTAGATATCTCATTCTAATCCTTAATATCAACGGTCACGATTTTACGATTGTTAATGTCTACACCCCAAATCAAGGGCAGGTCACTTTTCTGCTGGAGGTCCTCGATGAGTTGCACTCACGGGCCAGGGGCACTATTTTGTTTTGTGCATTTATTAGCATGATGTTTTGCACCTCTCCGGCGCCCGGTGGTGCTGAACTCTTTCCCTCCCTTACTTTCCTGTTTCTTTTTTGTTTTATGTTTATGGTAATCTCAAAACCACTTAGGTATATGATGCGCAGCCCTCTACCCTGTTATGGGGCGTGGGGCTAGTTTATCTCCATTTCCCAACTATGGGAATATGATTCGTTTTCGAGTCGGCTCCGCATCAGTGGTCTCAGTAGGGAAGGCCTACATGTCGATGCGACTCTAATAGACATTGTAGTGCCTCTGTTCATTTTATGCCCGTATGTTTGTTGCATGTTTATTGAAAAATGTTTCAATAACAATTTATTATTAGTAAACAGCTTGTCAGTTTTTATAACCAGGTTTTATTACTTCCCAACCACATTTGGGGCTTAATGCGGGTTAGTTCATTATAGCTCTTCTCATGTGGATGCACTCTCTAATTTCATCTAGCTTAAGCCAGATATCGGCATACCATCACTCTCTCATGTGTATTCCATTTACTGTTACATCTTGGCTCTTACTAGGAACCAATGTTGGTTCTATACCTGCCATTCTCTTTCATACCCATATTTATGCACGGCTGGTTGGCTTGATTGGGCATGGGTTCAGTAATCAATTGAGCCTAGCTGTTCCTTTTTGCATTTTCTAGCTTGATCACCTTTGCTCCCCCTGTGGGGCTAAGAGTGGACTTTTGGTTGCAGTACCCTTGCCCCTCTGGCTGCAAAACCATCTTTTTGACATTATGTCTCGAATGATTCTTTTTTCAGGTGTTTAGTGGTGGTTACTCATTATTGCCCTTGTCATCCTGGTTTAGCACCTTATGCCCCTTTGGAGCGTCACTGTTGAATTTGTTATGTCTTGGGTTTTTTTCTAGTATGTTTCTTACGTGCTTGGTTAACATGCCTTATTTAGATTAAGCCAGGCTTTGCTCGGCTTGTGTTCATTTGCACTTGTGTTTATCATTATCTTTTTTACGCTTTGTGTGTCATCTGTAATGTTTATAAGAAATTAATAAAAATTTAAATTTGAAAAAAAAAACTCAACTGGCACAGAATTTTGGATTTAGAAAGGAGAGTATTTTAAAAGGTAATGAAAAATCGATAATCCTTTTCTTGCTCAAAGCCAATGGATCCATGTTCTAGTTTATAATTAGAGATGGGCGAATTTCTCAAAAATTCGATTCGGTGACTTTGCCGAATTTTCCGAAAAAATTCGTTTCGGTCAGAATTACTTTGGGACGAATCGCGTTAAAAAACAGCTATTTCCAGGCTGCACAGAGCCTGCAGGGTGCTGTAGAACATTGTGTCATGCTTAAATATGCAGAGGGAGCTTGGTTTGGTCTTCATGCAATGTTGTGTTTTAGTATGACACGCAGATGACTGCCGCCGCTTTTAGAATCGCTTCACTATAAAATTCCCTGGGCGCTTAAGAGGGCAAAACTGACCAAAAAACTGAAGCGGGAATGTAGTCTGATAAAGTCATGGCAGCGAAAGCTGGAAAAAAACAAGCTGAGAGCTCAGTTGGCAACATCAGTGACAGAGTGTGGAGGTGACGGCAGCAGCCACAGCAGCATGAGGTCAGACAGTGGCACAATGACATTCTGGAGGTGGCAAAAACAGGAGTAGGCCACAGAGTGGCACAATGACACAGTGTGGAGGTCACGGCAGCAGCAGCATGAGGTCAGACAGTGGCACAATGACATTCTGGAGACGGCAAAACAGTAGTAGGCCACAGAGTGGCACAATGACACAGTGTGTAGGTTACGGCAGCAGCCACAGCAGCAGCATGAGGTCAGAGAGTGGCACAATGACATTCTGAAGGTAGCAAAAACAGGAGTAGGCCACAGAGTGGCACAATGACACAGTGTGTAGGTCACAGCAGCAGCCACAGCAGCAGCATGAGGTCAGGCAGTGGCACAATGACATTCTGGAGGTGGCAAAACAGTAGTAGGCCACAGAGTGGCACAATGACAGAGAGTGGAAGTGACGGCAGCAACAGCATGGAAAATATGAAAAACCTGGGACTCTTAGTTTACAGTATTTGATCAAAGATTGTATTAAGCTCACCTCCCAACACGTCAAGGGGTTCCCAGAGCAGGTGAGTCCCTACACTAAAACATGTTACCTTGCTAGGAGTCCAGGTTTTTCATATTTTCCTTAGCTGTAAAGCATTTCCTATATTCCTATATAACTTGAGGTTTTACTTAGTCTTTAGTGTGCCACTGATTTATGTATTAGATGTATGTCATTGCCTTTCAGTGTGCACCTATGCTTACGTTTTCAAAGTATATATTAGATGTGCACAGCCTTTTAAATTTTGTAGTCTATTTGGGAGATGGCAATCTCATTGGTTGCTGCACTCAACCACCTCTTTTTAAATCCCAGGGGTTTTAAATTTAAAATTTCAGGGTTCCCATACTCCTGGGGAAGTGGCATCTGAATGGCCTAAGCAAGGTAACATGTTTAGTGTAGGGACTACCGCTTGGGAACCCCTTGACTGTTGGGGGGGAGCTTAATACTCTTTGATAAAACGTAAACTAAGGTCCCAGGTTTTTCATTTTTCCTTAGCTGTAAAGCATTTCTATATTTATATAAATTTAGGTTTTACTTAGTCTTTGTGTGCCCCTGTTTATGTATTAGATGTATGTCATTGCCTTTCAGGGCACCTATGCTTTTTGTTTTCAAATTTTTATTAAAAGTGCCGCCTTTTTTAATTTTGTAGTCTATTTGGGGGGGGGGATGGCAAAATCTTGGCTTGCTGCACTCAACCACTCTCTTTAAATCCGTGAGGTTAATTCAATTGCAGGTTCCTATCACTCCTGGGGAAGTGGCAAGTCTGAATGGACTCCTAGCAAGGTAACAAGTTTTAGTGTAGGGAACTCACCTGCTCTGGGAACCCCTTGACGTGTTGGGAGGTGAGCTTAATACAATCTTTGATCAAATACTGTAAACTAAGAGTCCCAGTTTTTCATATTTTCCTTAGCTGTAAAGCATTTCCTATATTCCTATATAACTTGAGGTTTTACTTAGTCTTTAGTGAGACAGTGGCACAATGACACAGTGTGTAGGTCACAGCAGCAGCATGAGGTCAGGCAGTGGCACAATGACATTCTGGAGGTGGCAAAAACAGGAGTAGGCCAAAGAGTGGCACAATGACACAGTGTAGAGTTGACAGCATCAACAGCAGCAGCAGGATGGGGTTTCAGCCAGTGGCACCAATTGACGTTTCTGGAGGGGGGAAAAAAACCCAAAAGAAATTTAGGCCACAGGTGGCAAATGACAGAGGGGAAAGGGTGCCCGGGCGCAACAGCTGAGGCCCGGGAAGGGGGCCACAATGAAAATTCTGGAGGTGGCCAAAAACAGGAGTGGGCCCACAGAGTAGCAAAATGACAGATTTGTGGAATTTACGGCAGCAGCCAAGCATAAAGGTTTCAAAACCATTTGGCAAATGGACACAGTGTGTAGGTCACAGCAGAAAGCAGGGAGGGGGTTTCAGGGAAAAGTGGAAAAATGTAAATTCTGGGGGGGCAAAAAAACGGAAAGTGGGCCCAAAGGGAGTGGCACAATGACACGTGTAGAGTTTGACAGCATCAAAAGCAGCAGCGCATGAGGTAGACAGTGGCAAAAAATTGACTTTTTCGGGAAAGGGGGGGGCCCCAAAAAAAAACAGTGTAGGCCACGGGAGTGGCAAAATTGAAAGAGAGTGGGGGAAAGTTGGCAGGAGCAACAGCATGAGGTTTCAGAAAAAAAGTGGCAAAAAGGGGAAAAGCTTGTGGAGGTGACCGCAGCGCAAACAAAAGCAGCATGAGGCCCAGAGAGTGGCAAAAATGACACGTGTGGATGTCTTTGGGCACCAAAAAACAGCAGAAAGCACATGAGGGTCATGAGGGGGCCCACAAGGGCCCCAGAGTGTGGAGGTGGGTGGCAATACCACCCCCGGGGTAAAGATGGTGGTAGGTGAGGGAAAACCCTGGAAAGCAGATGTGTGGCATCAGGGGGGGGGGCCCGGGCATCGAATAGTGGCTGAGGAAAGGGGGTTTGAAACCCGGGTCTTTTCGGGAGTTTGGGTGAGGCGCCCCTTGGTGATGCAGTCTAAACACCAAAGGCAGGGGGAAGGGTGGTGGGAAAATTTTGGCCCCATTCCACCCCTGTTTTCTTCTTGTCAAAGGCCCAGTCTTTTTAACATTTCCGTGGAAAAAGGGGGTTTTCCCCTTTTGGGGGAAACGTTGGCCCCGCCCCCCACTGAAAACCCACTTGATGCCAAAACAAATGGCCCGGGGCAGGACAGCTTCTCCCCTGCAAAATGGGGCCAAGTTGCCGGCCACCCTTTCCAGTTTGGCTCCCCGTAGTCCAGCGGATTTTCTAATTTTTCAGAGTGTGCCCAAGGGTTGGCCCCCACCTTTTGGGTTTTTGGGGTCTGCTCCGGGTTTCCTGCTGTGTTTCCCGTTCCCTGGCGACCCCCCCTCCTCGCTAGGGGGGTAAAGGAAGCTGCCCCCCACGTGACCCCGGGATTTTGGGGGTTGTGCTGATGGAGCTGGTATGCCCCAAACCTCCCCAATTCCCCCCCCCGGGTAGTACGTGAGGTGAAGCCCCCCCCGGTAAAACCGGGTTAAAAGAGGGGTTGATGCCAACACGGGGAAGCGGCCCAACTGATACGGGGGAAATTTCCCCCTTATAGTATTTGATTTTGTCCCCCCTTTCAGTAGCGGGGAAAAAGGTTTTCCCATTTTGGACCAGGTTAAGCGGGGGGGTTCCTAGGGTGGAGAGCCGGGGAAAGGGTCCCCCCTTGGGGGAATGGGGCTATTCAGCTGTACAAAGCCAGGCAAATCACCCTTGCTGTGGGCCATTTGAAACAAGTGACTCCGAGGGGCTCCCTGCCTCCCACCCCAAACTGTATACTGCCCACGGTGCTTGGGGTCATCTCTGTGTCTTCCTCATCTCCATTTCCCCTTTTCCCCCAGTTGTCCTGTTTCCTCCTCTCTTGTCACCCGGGTAGAAAAATCCACCCCATTTCAAAAAGAAAAATGCTTCTGCTCCAATGTCCCTCCTCCTCCCCCAAATTTCAGTCCCCCCGGACTCATGTGGCCGGGGATGTATTTGGGCCACATTCCAGTCCCCTCCCCGGGGAAAGTTTTTTCGAAATCTGTTCCAGGACATGAAGCGGGGAAAATGAGTTATTAATCCTTTTAGTCCTGGGGGATGACAAAAAACGTGGGCCTTTTTCGAATGGCCCCCTAAAACAAACAAGCAGGGTTGTAAAGCATAGCTGAAATGGCTGCTTTCAAAGTTACACAGGGGAAGTTCATGCCCGCCTGGATCATCAAAAAAAATCGTTAATGGCCTTTTTTCGTTAAATTAAAGTCGGTCAACTTGGGGCGGGGCGGGAAAATTCCCAACGGATGGAAACATGCATACCCAGAGGGGTGTTGGGGGGGGCCGTCCTGCGCTGAAAACCCTTGAGGGGGTTTTTTCCTGGCTTTGTGGGAAGGGGAATTTGAAGGCATGCAAAAGTTTCTGGCCATTTTAAAGGAATTCTTCTGAAGATGGGTTTTGGAGACTTCAGGAAACCCTTTTTTCCCCAATCAAAATTTGAACACATGTGCCCCCATGCAGGGGGGCGTTTGGGACCATCCCCCCCTGGGGTTTGCATCGGGGACCCATGTTACTCCCCTTTGCGTCCGTAACATGGTTACGTTTTCCCATTTGGGCACGGGGAAAAAGCCACACATCGATTTCCCTGCTGAAATGACGGGGGAGAAACCCCCCCCCCTGTTTTGACTTCGTTCGCTGGGCCAACCCAAAGGGAGTAAAATTTTGCCTGGGGACCCCGCTGTCCCCTACACATTGGTATGATGGAGCAGTTTGTTTTTAGGCGGGAAGAGGGGTGGTTTTGGTGGGGGAGGGGAGGCGGGCATTGGCGCAGGAGCCGCAGTTTAAAAAATTTGGAGGAGAAAGCGCCGTCTCTGTCCAAGTTTGTTGATGCCCCCTTTGGGACAGGAAGCACATTCACCCAGTGGGACCATAAAGGACTGTACTGACCCTGCCCCGTAGTTACAGCTCCAGACGTCCACGCTGCCTTTGCACCTTGGAACAAACCGATAAGCTCAATGACTGGCCCACCTTCTGTTTTTACATATTTATGAAGTGCTGGTACTGCCTTTTTGGAAAAGAAATTACGGCTTGGAACGCTCCCATCTCGGCTGGGCAAAGCCATAAGTTCTCTTGAACGGTTGCAGAGCCCAAACATTTGGAAAGGGGGGACTGCGTACCAACAACTTGGACAGGAGCACGGTCAGCTTTGCACTTTAGGATGGTTGGACGCCATACTGTTGCCCTCTTTGAAATTTCGCCTCATGAACGACTGCTGGCGCCATGAGTAGTGGGGAAACAGGAGCATCTGGACCGGGGGGATGATGGCAAAGGGAGAAACGCTCCCATTCTGCAGAGGTGGTGGAGCCTTGACGGCTGCAATGGCATGCGTCCCCATCTGGGCGCTGCTGCTGCTGTTGCTGCGGCGGAAGGATGGACCACCACATCTGAGCCAGTTTCTCCCGGGCCCACCGGATGGTGACGCTGCATGTGTTGACGCAGGGCCGTGGTCCCAAACGTTAGCTCCCTGGCCACGCTTCACTTTTTGCCTACAATTCTACTTTATACCCATATTCGGTCCTCCGGTGGTCTTATCAAAGAATGCCACACCGCCGAGTAGCTGATTTTACCGCCACGCTCTGCACGGGAGTGACTACTGCCGCCGCTGCCTCGCTGACCCTGTTGCCGCTACTTTTTTGGGAAACTGCGAAGGGGGGTTTTTTACCCCGTTGCCGCTTGGCTCCTGACCTCACACTGCTGCTATCCTGCTGACTCACAGCCACACAACCCACCTGCTGGCTGCGTCGCTGCCTGACGCGCAAGCTGACGCCCTCTTCTCCTGACGATGATGAAGCCCTTGCCTCACCCGGCTCCCAAGTGCGGTCGGTTACATCATCATATATTTGTGTTTCATCGTCACTGCTGTCCTCATCACCGGTCTTGGTATGCAGAGGCTGACCCCTCACAATATGACCTCCCATGCCACTCTCCACATATATACTTTGCTGCCTACTGAAAGAAGCAGGGGAAATTGGCCCCATTTCGTCGCTGCCAAGTAGCTGCTGACGCCCTCCTCAAATTGTTCTCCTCGCTATATAGTGGCGCTGAGCCCAGACCACATAGTAGATCTCTGGCTGAGGGAACTGGATGGGACAGAGGCGGGTTGAGGACAACAATTACCAGCTTTGTAGCGTGTTAAAATGGCGTGTATTTTACGGTACACAACAACAGAAAAACTTGTAATTAATTAACCTTCGGTTATGAATTATGCTACAGGTAAAATGTCTTTTTTGGCGGGGGAAAAAAGAAGGTTTCTTTAGTGACCACAACAGCAGAACAACGCTTAATTAACCCCGGATTTTAAATTGTGCAAATGAATTGAGCAACCAAAAAATTACCAGCTTTGTAGGTGTTAAAATGGCGTGTATTTTTACGGCAAAACAACAACAGAAAAACTTGTAATTAATTAACCTTCGGTTGTGAATTTTGCTACAGGGTAAAATGTCTTTTTTGGCGGTGAAAAAGAAGGTTTCTTTTAGTGACCACAACAGCAGAACAACGCTTAATTAACCCCTTGATGTAAATTGCGCAAAAGAATTGAGCAACCAAAAATTACCAGCTTTGTAGCGAGTTAAAATGGCGTGTATTTTACGGTACACAACAACAAAAAACTTGTAATTTAAACCCTTTGGTTATGAAATTATGCTACGGGTAAAATGTCTTTTTTGGCGGTGAAAAGAACGTTTCTTTTAGTGACCACAAAAAGCAGAACAACGCTTAATTAATCCCTGGATGTAAATTGCGCAAAAATAATGAGCAACCAAAAATGAAGTGGTATTTGGATTGTAAAAACGCTGTTTCTTTAAATGAATACAACAGGAACAGGCTTAGATCACCCTTGGATATTAAATGTGCTGTGAACAGATTGCATTAAAATGTATATGCAGCTGCATTGGACACACACTGGACTTCAGTTCCAATACCCCACAAAATCAGAATTAGAACGTAAGAGAAGCAGTCTCTGAGATAAGCTGTGACACCCCCCAAAAATCGCTGTATAAAAATGAGTTCTTTAGTAAGAGATATGATAAGCAGCCGCGGTAGCACCTTCCCTACTCAGTACAGTGTGAGCGGTATGAGCTCCCAGCGTCGCGCCCGAAACTTATATAGTGCAGTGACGTCACAGAATCCCGCCGGTCCCTGATTGTCTTCATCTCTGCACATGTCATGCAGGCTATGCCCTTCTTCCTCCCAGAGTTCTTTGCCCCATGTAACGCCATGTGCTCGCAGCCATTTTATCAATCAAAAGCACACTTCGTTCACGCGAAGTACCCCAAACTTCGACTTCGTTCAGAACCAGTGTTTTCCTGAAATTCTAAACGAATTCCACTTCGTTAGAATCAATTTGCCCATCTCTATTTATAATGTAGAATAATGGGCTAAAAATGCTAAAGTCAGGATAACTGAAACTTGTTATGCTCATGAAGCAAATGTCCTGGTAAAAAATTAGCTAAAGTAGAAATTGCATTTTTGTTCAGTACACTTAGAATTATGCTGCAATTGCTGAAATACACTACACAAGTCCTAACACTTATGGATAAAGTAGAATTCTCTGCAGGCAGCAACAAAAAAGGACAATGATAATATTTTTATATGTCATGACCTTTGTCACCATTTAATGTCCCTAATCGTCTACATATATTGCCTGGAGAATTTAGCATTAGTAGCAAATGACCAATAAATAAACCACACAGTAATCTGTATTGCCATTGTTTTATCTAAACAAAAGAGCAACAGCAGCAAACCCTACTAAACACTTTTTTATGCTCTACTTTTCCAAAGACACAGAGTAACATTTCTATGACCAACACCTAAAATCCAGAGTAACCACCGTGTGCAACACAGACAGCAGCTAGACAAGCAAGAATTGGCTCAAAAAGGTCCCTGTAAGTTTTCACAGGTATCTGGATCTATGCTATCTGGCAGGGGCTTAGCCAAAGGCTTTTGGTCCTGGTGCAAAACTGGAGCTTGGGCCTCCTACCCCTGAACAGTAGAACACCCCTTTTTAACAACAGGTTCCCTGCTTCACAAAATTGATGTCTGCGGTGTAGTATGCTGCAAAGTTTTCTTCCAGTAGAAGACAATTCATTTGAAATGGTGCCAGGCTGCAGAAAAAAAGAAAAACAAGTTACACAGCTAAAGCGTCTGTCCCCTCTGCCCCACACCTCTGTTTTTTGGGGTCTAGATTTTGTTTGAGTTTACACTGAACAGTTTAATTGACATGTTATCTCTTCTGTTGGTCAGTACATATACAAGGGCCAAAAAATGATTACCGCATGTCACCACTATGTAGTAAATAATAGCAGTATAATGGCTCTGACCAAACCAGTATACCACGGCAATATACCATATACTACCATATAGTGACTAATACCACCAAAATGCTGCTGCCAATATTGTCAAATACATACAAAGACCAAATAATACCGCTAGCAGAGCCCCCTTGTTTCACAGTTTGGCCAGGCCCCATATGGCAGTGTCAGCTGCATTGCTGTGACGTCGGCCCTGACTGCAATCGCTGTGTCGCTTGGTCTATGTAACCCAACAATGCAGCTGTGTTGTGAAGGGGGCCTGTGGGTCCCCCTGGCTAAGGGGCCCAGTCACAAGTGCGACTGCTGCAGCCTCTGCAGCTACACCACTGCTGACTCCATCCCACAGGTGCTGGAGAGTCCATAGAGCCAACATCACCAGTGAATTGGTACCACAGATGCTCACTAGGATTCAAGTTTGGTAAATGCCTTCCACATGGATGAGTGGCCCAGAGAATGCTGAAAATATTTGCCAAATCATAACACTGCCACCATCAGTGTTTTCTTCCAGCAATGGTTGCAGGGGGGTTGTTCTCTGCTATTTCTCACTTGACATTTCAAAGTCCATCCATTCACTGAAGCAGAAAACATAATTGGAGAAGAAAACCATTTGCCAGTCAGCGGAGATCCAGTTCCAAATACTGCTATGAAAATGTAAGCCCTTTTTGCTGTATAATTTCCTTAGTAGAGGTGTAGTGATCATCCATTTGCATCAGAGCCCCATACACAGTAGAGTTTGCTGAGCTATTATTTTTGACACATGTCTGGTAGCTGCTTGGTTCTTGTGAGTCGCTACAGTGTTGTGTGTCATTCCACCTTCATAGCTGATGCTCCGCTCTCACATCATTGGAAACTGGTGCTCTGTAGTTTACATGTAACTTTTTCACATTCATGCCATTTGTTTACTCGTGATACACTCTTATCACAGCTGCACACGGACAGTTCACAAACTGTACAGTTTCAGAAATACTGCCACCTTTTGCCCAGAAGCCCATAAAAATCACTTTTTTGCAAATTGAGTAAATCAGATAGTCTATCACAGACATTCTATACCCACCAAGCCAGCTCATGACATGTGACTTCCTTCAGGAGCTGCTGGCTGAGCAACATCAAAACCAGAAAGGGGTCACAATAATGTGACTTGACTGGGTATAAAACCAGACTCACCATTGCTGGTAAATAACATGACATTAGACTAGCCCAGCACCGCTGTAATGACTGGCACAATGTCTTTTGAAGAATGTACCTTCGAACAATGTTGGGAACTGTCAATGTCTTTTTATTTTGAAATCCCTCAGTCACAGCACTCTCCGAACTACAGAACTACAGCTCTTCAAATATTGATTGCCAGCAAATAATAAAAAGTTTCCAAAACCCCG
>JAODAL010020217.1:0-70050 GCA_025379985.1 Phyllomedusa bahiana | reverse complement strand
CAGAGTTAATTAGAGACAAAACCTGTGGTGTATTTTATTGGCACCAGAATATACGCCCTGTGTTAAGCAGAAAAAAAAAGAAAAAAAGGAATCGCAAAGAATGGGAAAAAATTGTGGACTTGCAAAAGTCTGCATCACCCTTTTGGCGCAATTTCAATACATCAAGGTGCCAAACATCTGTAAAACAATTATACGCAGGTAAAAACAAGGGGGAATGTCCAGCCCCCAAAACCACTCGGGGAAGGGGCGGGTTCTGTGTCTCAAGATAATTGGCTTTGGTCTGACATTTCATATAAACCCCAAGAACAAAGAAAAAGCCCTTTGTAAAAGATGCTGCGAAACTGTAAGATTGGCAAAAACCACAATGAAACAATAGTTTTAAACTTGGCTGAAAGGCCCCTGCAGGAGGAAAGCCATTACCAAAAAAGCCAGTTAATTTTTGGAAATCACAAGAACAAAACCTTACTTTTCTGGAGCTGTCCTGTGGTCTGATAACCTAAAATTAAACTTTTTTGGGCCATAATGACCATCGTTACGTTTGGAGGAAAAAAGGGAGAAACTTGGAAGCCTAAAAAACCCATCCCAACTGTGAAACACGGGGGGGGCAGCATCGTTGTGGGGTTTCTGCTGAGGAGGAATGTGCACTTCACAAAATAATCATCATAAAAAGAAAGTTAGTAGAAATATGAAGCAACTTCAAGACTTTCACCAGGAAGGGGGGAAAAGGGGTTTCTTAAAAAGGGAAACATGACCCAAGCATACGCCAAATGGTAAAATGGCTAAAGGAAACCCAATCAATGTTTTTTGGGTTTGGCCGCACAAACCCCCGATCTCAATCCTAAAAATTTTTGGGAAAAGCGAAAAGGCGGGTGAGGCAAGAGACCTAAAAAAAAGGGCCAGTTACACTAGTTCGCAGGAGGAAGGGGGCCAAAAATTCCTACCAAATTTTTGAGAAGCTTGTGGAAGGATATCCAGAAATTTTGACTCAAGTCATACAGTTAAGGGCAAGTTCCCAAATACAAATGAAAGTTGAAAACTTTTCTTTGCAGAAAGAAATAAAAATCCCTTTAAAAATTTTCTCTCTTTATTCGGGGCTTTTGGGAAAAATATAAATAATTTTGGTTCCTAATTGCCCAAAAAGGGGTAAGTTTATTCTGTTTCATGTAGATATGAAAAAAATGCATATGTGTCTTTTTTTTTATAGTCTTGTAAATTCTGGTTTCAAAATTTCCTACTATATTGCGGTCTTTCCTATTTTTCCTACTGGTGGGGACAAAATTGGGGCCCATATCCATTGGGAGGTACTTTTATGTTTGGGGGACTTTGCTGTTGTGGGGCACCAAGGAGGGCATTATTAAACCCTTTTGGGGCAATGAATGTTTTTTACAGGGGTGGGGCACAGGTAGGGAGATGCTGAAAAAATGAAGAGACTAACATGACTGTGTGGTAAATTTTGCAGAAACAAGTCGTGGCCGAGAGAAATAATCATGGTGGTTTGGACAAGAAGAAAACGAAAAGAAAATAACTCATTAGAGAATATGTCCCCTGTGAGTTACTGAATGTAACTGAACTGTAATAACTTATATTTGCAGAGTGCCTGCATACACTGCTATCTACCACTGTATGGCCACTGCATTGTCGTAGTAGTGGTCTTAGTGTTTAAAATTCATAAAAAATAACAAAATTTAAAATCAGTTAATTTATTGTGGTGATTTGTGGTAATCTTGTGGCAGTATAATTTGGTCCTGAAATTTTGTTTTTGGAAATTTGGTCTTGGGTTTTTTGGGTTTTTTTCCAAAACATATGGTGGTATTACTTACTATATAGTGGTGATATGCGGTGATGATGTTGCGGTTTTATTTGGTTTTTGTATATTGTAGTTATTATTGATATTGGTCTTGGTATATTGATTTGGTGAGTTAAAGTATGGAGGTATAAGTATGTCATATAGTAATGATATGTGGCAGTATTATTTATTCTTTGTAATTTTGGCTGTTATGGTAATATTGGTCTTGGTAACTGGTTTGGTCAGTAACATTATGGTGGAATTAGCCCACACTAAAAGTGGTGATGTATGGTGATGACGTGGCGGTATTTTTTGGCCCTTGTATACTTACTGACCCACAGAATAAAGATAACATGTCAAATAAACTATGCAATGTAAGCTCCAAAAACAACAAAACCCCCAAACAATTTCGTCATTGCATTTTTTTCCCCAATCACCATACAGTTTTTTCTTGGAGGAGGAGGATGCAGATTGTTTGGCTGGGTAGAGCCATGAATTTTCCAATGGCGGACCTGCACTCCAGGCTCATTTTGGTGGTCTGAACACTCTTCCCTTGAAGATCAGCCCCAAGCATGATTTTGAGGAAGTGCAGGAAATGTAGTTTCATACTGCCATGTTTTAGTAATGGTTCCAATTTGTTTTTTTTGTTTTTTACAGTATCCTTTTTTACAGGTTTTTTCCTCTTTGGACTACATTGGACCATTAGGCTACATTGGACCAGTGTTGGATTCAGTTATTTAATGATATGGATAAAAAAGACGTTGTTGGGGAGTATTTATTTAAATAACGTTTACATTGTTTTTTTTTCTTGTAATTTTTTTAACCACTTTATTCTGATGTTAGTAATGGAGGATCTGACAGATAGCTTTCCTCTACTATTGCTGGGGCTTGGTGTTAGTCAGCAACATTTACCTTTATCCCTTCTCACTATTACCCCAGTACCCAATGCACCTGGGTAACTAGGAAGAGCCAATCTATCTCCTCCAAAGTGATGGTCTGCTTTTACCCACTAGGGGCATAATTTAGCATGGAAGAGAAACCATCCATGGACCTTTCCATCCTGATAGTATCAGGCTGCAGGTGCCGGTTTTACTTTGGAAACCCACTTGTTTTTAAAATTTGTTTATTTGTTGAAAAATGAAAATGGGCATTCCACTATAATCAATAAATAATTAATTAAAAGAAAAAACCATGTGTGGTCCCTCCCATTTTTCACAACCAGACAAAGCAAAACCAAGAGATGTATCCTGATACTATAAGGAAGGGAAGGTCCATAGATATTGTTTCCTTCTCGCCCTAAAAATGGGGTTATAGCGAGAGGGGGGTTACTGGCAGCCTTGGGGGTGACACCAAGCCCCAGTGCTAGTAATGAAGAGACATCTGTCAGACACCTGCAACATTAACACTGGAATATAATTGTAATACCCCAAAAATAGCAATAAATTTGAAATAAACACCCCGATGACATCTCTTTGTTCATTTTAATAAAGAAATTCATCCAGTGCTGACCTGACATAGTCCAAAGAGGAAATCGTAAAAATACATAATCACTAGCCAGTGTTTGGCTGAAAGTTTTCTAAAGAAAAAGTATGGGCAGCTTTAGCCTGACCCACCAACGGGGGCAAAACACTGTCAAGGGCAGCATGGTTTTTTAAAAAACCCCCAATGAAGAATAGCCAAAAATTTGATTGGGGGGAGTTGACTTCCCGACACTCCTAGCAATCTTGAGGCCTTTCCACCTGTGATCATATTTTCAGAGCATACCTATTGGAATGTCTTAAAAATTAATAGAGGAAAACGCCTTTAAGCCATAAAGACATCAGTCCACTTACCATCTATGAATATAGGTATCTTGAATTACACATAAATGCACAATAATAAATATCTATACAAAGGATCAGAAAGCTGGTTAATTTACTTTAAAAGGGGCTGGCACACCTCTGAAATGCTGAAAAACAAACTGACTTTCCTCTACAGATGCCAATGTGTCTGTCTGTCATTCCAGGTGGCAAGTTAATTTCACCTTGAGCCCACACCATAAGGCATCCACGCTGATTGTTCCACGTTTTCTCTCCACTGTTTTTAAACCCCCTATTTTGTCCCCCACTTTCGGTTTTTTGCTTCAACACCTATTTAAAGGAACTTTCACATATGCCGCATATTCTAAGTGTTAGGTTCATAGTCCCTAGTAAAAAGCAATGATAACTTCTGTTTGTGGTTTTTTTTTGTTTCTGACTCAACTAACCGGCTGAATTTTGTTCTTGTCTGCTGCCTGACCAGACCTTTACCCAAACTTTTTTATTACCAAGCACCACTTGCCCAGACCCACTAGCTGAATAACTATGAGTATTGCCTATCCATCCTGCACTGTGCATTGGAGCTAACAACCTGGAAGTATCCAGCAGCAATGTCCAGTTCTTCTTGCAGGGGTTAAAAGGGTTTTCCTCAATACAAAGAATAGCTTTCAACATGAAGGGACTGTTAATTAAAGACTTTTTCTAAATATACTACTTTGTGGATTTCGCTTTAGTCATGAGATGAGAGCATTTTTATGTGCTTCTAAGTGCACACAAGTTGCTATGGTAACCTGCATATCAGACGAACATCTGTTATCTTATTAGCTGAGAGAGCTGAGAGCAGGAAGTGATGTAACTCCACCCCCTCCCACTCCACAGAGGGACTGACAGGACTGAGCTACAAAGAAAGAGTAATTAACTCTAACAAGATTAGCATCTGTTTATAGCACCTCTAATTTTTGTTTAATGAAGATTAACGCTCCCATATTTGTCAGGATAGAAGTTGAATATGCTAATCACCTCTACAGAACCACTTGCAGCTTGAGGAGACAGAGTGAATGGAAACTGCTTGTGAGTCAGGCAATCAGCATGGTGAGAACTCCTTTAAAGGGGTGTTATCGTTTGAGCTGCTCGTGCTGTTCAGCTAATTTTCTCAGATTGAGTTTGAAATCCAGGGGCGTGTCTCTCCTGTCAGCAGGCGTGTCTCTCCTCCCAGGAGGCGTGTCTGTCCTCACTGAAGAACTGTGACATCATCATTTTCTATAAAGCAGGGGATGCAGAAGATTGTCTGGATATAATAGCTCTGTAGCCTCCTGCCTGCTTATGTCTGCAGTCTTGAGGCTCCAAACTCCAGCAAGCACCTGTCATATGTCTTGTTTTTACACACAACTGAAAGCCAGCGCTGTTAGAAAGTAGTGTTCATCCAAATTGTACTGACAACAGGCAGAGATCTTTACTCAACTACAAATGTCAGCTTCAAGTAAAGATCTCTGCTTCCTGTCAGTGACATGTAAGTGAAAATGGGGGGAGAAATACTCTGCTTTCAGAGAAGGCCCTGCTCAGTTTGTAACTCACTTGGGCTGGTGGTGCAGAGGTAAAGCAGTGATAGACTATTGTTTTTACAACAAAGGGGTTTGGAGTTCTAGTCCCTCACAGGGTATTTTTTTTTCCCCCCTAAATTCTACTCATATGTAGAGAGACCTAAAATATATATGTTAATCTCTATAATGATATATATACACATGCAGGGCTCCCCTATATCTTTTTCTCATCCCCCAGAATATATGCATTTGTATCACGTATGTTGGAAGTGCTTGTGTGACTGCAAGGATGGGACACTATATAGGGGAGCTTTGTGTGTGTATATATATAAAATTATAGATGTTCACACATATATTTTCATATCTTTACATATGTGTGCAAATTTTAAAGAAAAAAAAAAAAACTACTGATGGGGCTTGAACTCCCAACCTCTGTCTTGCAGGGCTAATCACCTAATCACTGCTCTATACAAGCAGCTTCTGCAGATGCGGTGTTGAATCCTTATGTTATACACTACAGGTGATGACGTCATAAGGAGGCGGGGCTTGCATTCGATCTGAGGAACAGAACGCCTTCTTTTCCAAGTAGCAGCTTAAGGACTGGATCTGTGAGGAGGTTTAATCAACCTCTTGGCAAAAACCCCTTAAAAAAAGGCAGTTAATGCCCAAACATTGACCCTAAAGCTGGGAGATTTTACATAGAGCCCGCAGACTTGGTTCACTATCGATTTTAACAGCTCAGAGGGGAGTAAACACAGAGTGTGCAAGCAGCCCCAAACACAGCGCAGGGGTGTGGCCGGGGCACTTCCTGTCAGGGGCGTTTATCCCAATAGGCTGAATGAAATTTTCAGCCAGCCCATCACCGTGCAGGGGGCGTGTCTAGGGTGTGAGAATCGACCACGGCGCGTTCTGTCCAGCACCAGCAGAAATAAAAGACAGTTTACAGAGAAGCTCATATCTGCAAAAAACCAAGTGACAGGGGTAATGCAACCCAATTACAAAAGTGCTTTATTTTTACTGTCCCCATAATCTGAGACATGATCTTTGTAACGATAAAACCCCTTTAAGGGTGCTCTTTTGACTCTAATCCTCAGCATAGCCATAAACCAAATTTAAGTGTGGCCAAAAAGATTCACCACTTGTCTGCAGGTAGCCCTTATAACAACTAGCAGTGATTTACCTTTGCTCCCACACAGGTACCACAAGCTTGCATAGTTACATAGTTTGTTAGGCCGAAAAAAGACATATGTCCATTCAGTTCAGCCCATTTTGCTAAAGTGTTGCTAAAGTGTTGATGCAGAGGAAGGCAAAAACCCCAATGAGGTAGAAGTCAATTGTCCTCATTTTAGGAAAAATCCTTTCCCCGACTCCAACTGGCAATCAGAATAAATCCCTGGATCAACGACCCCTCTCCAGAATCCTAGTCACTATAACTTGTTATATTATCACGCTCCAGAAATGTATCCAGACCCTTTTTGAACTCTGTTAGTGAATTAACCATGACAATTTCCTCTGGCAGAGAGTTCCACCAGTCTACTGCTCTTACAGTAAAGAATCCCTTTCTATGTTTATGTTGAAACTTTCTTTCCACAAGATGTAGAGAATGTCCCCTTGTTCTAGATACAGCCCTGGGTATAAATAAATCTTTAGCGAGATCTCTATATATATCTCTTAATATATTTAAACATATTTATTATGTCCCCCCAAAGCCGTCTTTTCTCTAAACTAAATAACCCTAATTTGACTAATCTTTCTTTTGCAGTTCACCCAATCCTTTTATTATTTTAGTTTCCCGCCTTTGAACCTGTTCAAGCTCTACAATGTCTTTCCTGTGCACTGATGCCCCAAACTGTACACAATATTTCATTTGGTCTGACCAGTGACTTGTAAATGGGAGTATAATGTTCCCATCATGGCATTCTATGCCCCTTTTTAAAACAACCCATGATCCTATTTGCCTTGGCAACCCGCTGCCTGACACTGGCTGCCCAACAGTTAAGTTTACTGTCCACCAGGATTCCCAAGTCCCCTTTTTCCATGTCACTTTTACCCAGTGTTTTTCCATTTTAACATGTAATCATGTAATGGATATTTTCCCTCCCCATGTGCATAACCCTTTCATTTAATCATGTTAAATCTCATCTGCCATTTCTCTGCCCAGGTCTCCAACCTATCTAGATCCCTTTGTAATAACACATTATCCTCTAATTGTGTGGATTACTTTACAGAGCTTATATCATCTGCAAAGATCGATTTTTCTACTGTGCAATCCCTGTGTAAGATCATTTATGAAAATAATAAAAAAGGATAGGCCAATACTGAGCCCTGTGGTACCCCCCTAGTAACAGGGAGGCAGTCTGAGTATGCACTATTAATTACCCCCCTTTGTTTTCTATCTCTGAGCCAGTTGCTTACCCACTTGCACACATTTTCCCCCAATCCAAGCATTCTCATTTTACTTACCAACCTTTTATGTGGAACAGTATCAAAAGCTTTAGAAAAATCTAAATATATGACATTCCAAATGCCTCACCCCGATCCAGTCTGGAACTAACTTCCCAATAGAAGCTGATGAGAAATTTGTTTGAAAAGGACCGATCCTTCATAAACCCATGCTGGAACATCGTTATACATTTTTTTCAGTGAGATACTCCAGGATGGCATCTCTTAGAAAACCTTCATACATTTTACCGACAACAGAGGTTAAACTTACTGGCCTATAGTTTCCAGGATCACTTTTTGACCCCTTTTTGAATATTGGCACCACATTTGCTATGCGTCAATCCTTTGAGACATATCCCGTTATTAGACAGTCCATAAATATTAAGAATATGGGCCTATCTATCGCATTACTTAACTTTCTTAGGACACACGGGTGTATACTGTCAGGGCCTGGGGATTTGTCTATTTTAAGCTTCCCAAGGCGGAGCTGCACTTCTTCCTGGGTTAGACAAGAAACATTTAAGTTGAAATTTACCTCCTCCCTTTTCTCATCAACAGGAAGGTCATCCTCCTCAGTAAATACAGTGGAGAAGAAATTATTAAATAGGTTTGCTTTTTTCTCATCGCCCTCTATAGTCTCTCCACTTTTTAAAGGGACAACATTTTCTTTTTTAAACTTTTTACTATTTATATAGTTAAAAAATATTTTGGGGTTAGTTTTACTTTCTATGGCAATACGTCTTTCTGTCTCCAGCTTTGCTTTTTTTCCTTATAGTTTTTTAGTGTCTCTTCACTGCCCTCCTGTATAAGTAGCTGAAATGCTTTATTTTTGTTATTTGTTGCCTTCTTTACATCTCTGTTGGTCCACATTGGGTTTTTCCTGTTTCTAATTATTTTTTTACCATATGGTATGCATCTTTCTCTACCTACCGGAGGAGGGTATTTACAGACTCAATTTCTATTGCAGTGTTTAAATATTGTAGCTAGAGATGAGCGAATTTCTCAAAAATTTGATTTGGGCGATTTGCCGAATTCTCCCCACAAATTTGTTTAGTTCCGAATTTATTCGTAATTAATCGCATTAAAACAGTTATTTCCTGGTATGGTATGGTGTTGTAGTACATTATGACATGCAGAAATATGCCTAGTGAGCATGGTTTCGTATTGAAACAATGCTGTGATTTAGTATGACACACAGATGACAGACGGCGCTCTTAGAATCGCTTCACACTTTACTTCTCTGGGCAATAACGGGGTCAAAACTGACCAAATAACTGAAGTGGGAACGCAGCCTGACAGGGTAATGTCAGCGCCAGCTAGAAAGAACCGAGTAGAGGGCCAAGATCCCACTATAGCAAAGAGCACACTCATTTTGGACCATCATCGCACCAGCAGTCGTTCACCGAGGCGATTGCCAAGAGACAGCAGTGTGCGTCCAGCCATCCTACGGCACAGAAGCTGACCATGATCCTGTCCAAGTTGGTGGTACTGCAGTTCCTCCCTTTTCAAGTGGTGGAGTCTGCACCGTTCAGAGAACTGATGGTTTGTGCTGAGCCGAGGTGGAGAGTCCAAACCGTCATTTATTTTCGAAAAAGGCAGTACCAGCCCTTCACAAATATGTAGAAGAGAAGGTGGGCCAGTCCTTGAGCCTGTCGGTGTCTTCCAAAGTGCACGGCAGCGTGGGTGTGTGGAGCTGTAACTACGGTCAGTGACAGAACATGTCCTTTACGGCCCACTGGGTGAATGCGCTTCCTGCCCAGTCACACGAGCAACTTGGACAGGAGACGCCACTTTCTCCTCTACGTTGTCAAACTGTTGATCCTGCGCCAATGTCCGCCTCCTCCTCCTTCATCACCTCAGCCTCAACTGCAGCGAAAAGTATAAGTGCTGCTCCATCATACCACATGTGCAGGGTAAGGTGGTCTCACGCAGTTCTACACCTCGTTTGCCTGGGCGAACAAAGTCACACAAGGGAGGACCTGCTCCACGTCATGAAAGACAAAATCGATTCCTGGCTTTCTCTGTGACAACTGAAAATTGGAACCATGGTGATAGACAATGGAGAGAACATGGTGTCTGTGCTGCGCTGAGAAGGGCTGAGGGCATAGCGCATGTGTTCAATCTGGTTGTCAAACGGTTCCTCAAGTCTTCCACCCATCTGCAAGACATTCTAAAAATAGCCAGGAAACTTGCATGCACTTCAGCTATTCCTACACCGCCAAGCACACCCTCCTTGAGCTGCAGCGGCAGAACGTCCTCCCCCAACATAGGCTGATATGCAACGTTTCCACCCATTGGAATTTCAGCCTCTATATGTTGGACCGACTCTATGAACAGAGAAAGGCCATTAATGATTTCTTGATGATCCAAGCGGACAGGGGTACTCCCCTGTGTAATTTTAATGTCAGCCAGTGGCAGTTCATGCGATACACTTGCCGTTTGCTCAGGCCCTTTGAGGATGCCACGTTATTTGTCAGTCTCTAGGACTATGGGGTGAACAACGTCATTCCACTGCTTCATGTCCTGGAACAGATGCTGCAAAATCTGTCTGGTCAGGGGACTGGAGACGTGGCGACTACATTTCACGGCCACATGAGTCCAGTGGGGCTGAACTGGAGGAGGAGGAGAACATTGGAGCAAAAGCAATGTCTGGCGAAATTAGTGTTTATTCTACCCAGGTGACAGGAGAGGAGGAGCAGGAGCAGCCAGAGGAGCTAGAGGGTGATGAGGAAGTCGAGGCAGATGACCCAGACACACTGTGGCAGTATACAGTGGAGATGGAGTTAGGGAGTTCCTCAGAGTCACTTGCGCTGATGGCCCGCTGCATTCTGATTTGCCTGGGTTGTGATAGCTGAATAGTCACTATCCAGCAGAGTGGTGACTTCTGGCTCTCCACCCTCTTGGACCCTCGCTACTGGTCCCAAATGGCTGCCTTTTTTCACCTGCTGAGAGGGAGTACAAACTCAAGTACTATAGAGACATCCAATGTAGTTAGTTGGCCACTGCCTATCTGCGCCATCATCCATCCTCTCGCAGGTCTGACGGGGGAGTTCCTCAGTGCTCAGGTACCACTGCCACGGCTGCTCTGGGAGGGTGGGGGGGGGGTGAGAGCAGTACCAGCTCCATCAGCAGTAACCTGAGTCTGGAGTCGTTGATGAGCAACTTTTTTCACCCGCCTAGTGAGAAAGGTACCCACCAGCAGCAGCAGCACCTGGAGCAGACCCTGAACCCTGGATTTTTCTGGCTATCTGCCTCAGCTACTATTCTGATGCTGCCGCCTGCCTGATACCACAAAATCTGCTTTCCCAGCTGCTCCTTCCAACACCACCCACTATCTTAACAGGGACTGGTATTGCCACCCACCTCCCCACCTTCCCAAAGGTCCATTATGTAGCCTCCTGATGCTGCTGCCACCTCACCACTCAGGTCTCCTCATGCTGCTGCTGCTGTCACCTCCGGGCTATGTCACCATGTCACTCTCTGACTTGATGCTGCTGCTGCCACCTCCTCATTATGTCACCTAGCTGCTGCCACCTCAAAATTATGTTATTTTGTAACTCTCTGGCCTGATGCTGGTACTGCTGTTGCTGCCGCCACCTCCACACTGTGTAATTGTGCCAATCTGTGGCTTACTCATGCTGCTGCCACCTCCACAATCTGTCATTGTACCACTCTGTGGCCTACTCATGCTGCCGCCACCTCCACACTATTCATTGTGCACTCTGTGGCCTTTAAACATGCGCTGGAAAAATGACCAAATCTTCACTCGACCACCCTGTAGTTTCCTAATGCTGTTTCTACCCTCCACAACTCTATGACATTGCCAATATGTTTGGTTTTCCCCTTCTTTTAATCTGTCAGAAGGAATGAAAAGGACAAACACAACCGGTTGTGTCTTCGGAGAAGACGTAAGGCCAGTATGACATGCTTCTTTGTTTGCATCAGGATTGCCTGATGATTAGGTAGCCAAAAGCAGGAGTGGATACAAAACATAGAAGACATGCAAATATCCATTTACTTGTTATCTATGTTTTTGGGTCAAAACTCCTGTTTCTTTTAAGCTTTAGCCATAACTGATGGATTATTTTAAATGATTGAAAGCGTACACTGACGGATCAAAGGAAGGGCAAAATGATCAGTGACGTCAACGCAAAATTACTGCCGACACCTTCTACACCTTTTGGAGGGGGCTCTAGATGTATCAGCATTTAAAAGAGGAGGTTCTGTCATAATCTGTGGAATCATCAAGATAGTTCACCACAATAAGTAAGAAAAGTAACTCTTTGGCACAGAGAGCAATATCCCAAAATAAGAACTGCTGGTTCAGGAACATGTGTGTATATGACACTCACACACTGGTGGTTTGTTGAAAGGTATTTCACCCAGTAACAAAAAATCGGAAGTATTTGACACAGAGATCAATATCCCAAAATAATAACCTACCAGTAATGGAGATGTGTGTATGTGAGAAATACACACACTGTATTTCAAAGATACCTTTTTCACTTATTGTGGTTAACTAACTCTTTGGCACAGAGAGCAATATCCCAAAAGACTGAACTGGCTGCAATGGAGATGTGTGTATGTGGGAAATACACACACTGTATTTCAAAGATACTTTTTTACTTATTGTGGTGAACTAACTCTTTGGCACAGAGAGCAATGTCCCAAAAGCCTGAACTGGCTGTCATGGAGATGTATGTATGTGAGAAATACACACATTGTATTTCAAAGATACTTTTTTCACTTATTGTGGTGAACTAACTCTTTGGCACAGAGAGCAATATCCCAAAATAAAGAATGCTGGTAGTTGAAAGGTGTTTCACCTTATAAGTGAAAAAAGTAACTCTTTTGCACAGAGAGCAATATCCCAAAATAAAGAACGCTGGTTCAGAAACATGTGTGTAATAAACACCCCACTGTGTAGTGAAAGGTATTTCACCCCAGTAACTATAAAATCGAAGTTTTTTGGCAAGGGGGACACGGTTAAAGTGGCAGAATGAAAAGGGCGGGCCTTTATGCCTGTGACATCACAAAGCGGGGGGCTGGGGATTGGCTGCATGTCTGTGTCAGACTTTAAGGGGTTCTTTTCTTTCTCCCCTAGTTTTGCCCATGTCACAAAATGTGCTCGCAGCTTTTTAAATCGCCAAAAAAATTCGGCTTTTTTTAAAAAACAAATTTTTCAAAATTTGAAATGAATTCCACTTTTTGAATCGATTCGTCATCGCTAGGGGCCCACCAGTAGATTCCTTGACTACCTGCCATCACAGCACATGAATTTTCGCAGTCTGAGTGGCTTTATCTAGAATGTGGAGCAACCAGTCCTAAAAGGATGTTGAACCTTTCATAGGCCTTTACCATAATTTGGGAACAATACACAGCCACTGTCTTCCTCCTAGCAGTCTCTCAGACTTTTCATGAGTGATGCCTTGATGGGGGAATCTTTTAGTTGATCCCCTTGGGCTTCCACTTTCAAATTGTCTTATCGCTCATGCCACAAACCCCCTAAAAACCCCCAAATTAAAGATGTACTTGCAATAGTTCTGGTGGTGCAGCACCCTAGTCAGTGCAGGGAACTTAAACAATGTCCCCCACTGACTGATACTAATGCCTTCTGTAGGATGGCTTTCCAGAACCCATCAAAATAAACTATAACACCATTGAGACTGACTGTTACTCTATGCACTTAACAGGGCCCAAGTGGGTACATGAATTTTATTTGAAGTCTCATCACAAGTCGCCCCTGGGTTTTTTATTTTTTGGTTCCCCCAGACAGCACTTGTTATCACTCAGCACATATTCGTTATGGGCACTGGGTCTCCAGAAGAGCAATGTGCACTACCCACAGTAGCTCTACAGTCCTCTACATCTCTCAGCACCAAGCTCAAAAGCCTATCTTACATATTAGTGTAGTCTTGTTGATGGCTCTGTTGCATTCATCCCTCATCATCCTCAGATGTGTTTTACAAGCGCTGGAATAAAAACTTCTACACTCACTCTACCAATAACAGTCTTACTGCAGCTGCTTCACTCATAGCCTGCCATCCTGAGATTCCCACTTTCATGGGCCCTTTTTTTGGGAACTCCTCTGTGACATTGGTCTACTTTTCTTCTTAGAGTAGGGGACCTCTGCACACCATGAGACCTCAACCTCAGACTCGGTCACCTCTTTCCTAGAGGCATTTGGTGCTTTCCTCGCCTCAAGAAAAGATGTTCCCCTTTCTGAGCCACTCATTGCCTCCACACCGGGCCAACGCTTGCTCTGCACTGATGAGGACAAACACCCGTCTGCGATTGGAGATACTGGTTTGGCAAATATCCCTTTTGCTTTCTCAAGACCCTGGGTCAAAAGCGAATTGGGATTTGTTTTTCATCCAAAAAGAGGGGGTTTGAGCTTCTCACCCCTTTCCATAATGCCCTTTTGAATTTAGAGGCCATAGTATAGGTCCTACAGAGCCATCTAATGGTAACAATTAACATTGCTGGAATAAAACCACTACAGCGTCATAACACATAGATTTTACATTAGAGTACCCATGTATAACAACTGATCAGTAGGAACATATCGCCAGATTTTATGTGAAGTGGAACATATAAGGTTCGCCCTGTTTATCATAATGATGGAGGGTATTCATGCACATGTGGCCTCTTTTATTTTGGGGGAACAGGGGGAAACCCAAACATCACTGCAATTGGATCCGATTAAGCAAAAAGGAGTTTCTAAAAAGAGGAAAAGGGCTATTCATACTGCTAAATTTCTAGAGCTTATCTCTGTAAGGCCCCATGCACACATTAGCTCTACCTAGGCCGCCACCGCAAGCAAGTCGCGTCAGGTGTAGCGACCTGGTAGTGTTCTGCTGCAGCAAGTCCATCCTGCTGTACAGCCGGCTCTAGTGAATACCGGACCTACTTAGACTCCGCTCACCTGGCTTGTGGTGGTCTAGAGGATTCACATCTCAGGCCTGTCGTTGCAGTAAGCCTACCATTACACATCCAATAGATATGCCATTAAAGTGCATGGGGTTACCTTCCCTTTAACTCTGCAATAACATACATTTGAGTGATTTCTCAGACTCTGTCCAGTACAATGAACCCCCCATCCTTGCAAAAACCTCTTCCCCCCTTAACAGCACCTGGAGGCCCACTACAAAGACAGGGGGGGCACAACCTATTAACTGAGCACTGGTGTATTGAAGCAGAATGTTTAATCTACCACCACGATGGTACTCGGTTTTTGGGAGTTCCCCCTTGGGGGGCAGTTGATGCTGTATCAACTTTAAGTGGCACAAATCCTAAAAAATTGGCAGGGTAAGGAATAAGCTGGATTCTAAATTTTTACAACTATAATGTTTTGTGACATAGTCATAGAATTTCTAATAATAATCTTTATTTAGATAGTGACAACATATTCCGCAGCACTTTACAATGTAGAGGGTAGAAACACAGGCAAGCCTGTTGATCCTGAGAATAGGCGATGCTTGCCTTGCTATGGTCTTCTTTTTTTAAAAAGAATGAAAATTTAAAAGACACCCCAAGTCTCCATCAGTAATTTCAATGTGGAGTGATAGCACATCTGCCGCCTGCTCTGTACCCGGTCACTGTACATGCACGGCGGTAAGCATTACCCCTTTTAAATGAATGGTGGGGGTTTGTTTTTAAAAATTTATCTACTTTTATTGCAGTTTGCTTTCAGATACTCCTATCTCTTCCTCGGCTCATTTACCCAACTAAAAACCATCGTACAATATTGATAAATATTATTTTTTGCTTTATAGCCAGTGAAAATGGGGAGAATATTTTGTAAAAAGGGAAAAGGTATGTTCACTCTTAATACTTTTTGCATTCTGTCTCTGTGCTATCCCAAACTTGGAGGCAGGAAAATAACCGCAGAAGGATGAAAAAAACAGTGGGGCGCTATTTCCGGGCTCAGACAAAACAGGCACACTTCCTGTGGTGTCATTGCCATATTCTCGCTGCCCATTAAATTATTTATCAGGAATCACACATGAATTAGCTGAATAAAGGTGGGTACAGGGCGGCCAAAAGGGCCCGGAACAGATAGCGTCAGTAATGCTGTTTGTTTTCTTCTGTTTGTTACAGAATTGTTACTGCCAGGCCCCATGTTGTATAAGATGGCCGTCATTTACCCATGCTTTTCCTTAAATGTCTCCTTGCACTTGGCCATCTATGTCTTCTCACAGTGCTGTATACCACTCATGCCCAGTAATTTTGCTAGTTAACCACTTGGTGTCACCTTATGCCTATACTGTAAAACATGGAATTTGCTAAAGGACAAACACTGGTTGATGAAATGTTACATACATTCAGATTTAAACTTACAAAAAAGAGTAAGATCCCTGCCACCTATTGAAAGCACGTTCCAAGTTTCTTTTCCCATCACGACCCTTGAATAGACTAGGTGGCGCTGCAAAGCCATAGCTCATTTCCCTTGAGCCTATATGAATAGATCTGAATTTCAGTGGAGTGACCATATATGCAAACAGAAAAAAGGGAAAAGGGGGGCGCAAAATAGGTTTTATTTAAATAATGAGGGGTAAAAACGGAAGGGGGAAACTTCTCACCTTTTTTTGTTGCGGCCCCTTTTTTTAGAAGACAAACATCATAAGGCTTTCAGGGTATTTGTACCCCGTAGCCCTTACTCGGGAGCCCTGGTCTCGTAGCTCCGTTCGGATAACCGGTGGGAGAAAAATTGCCAAGGGGAAGGAAAAAAAGATGGACCCGGCGCCACGTGTAATGGAAAACAGAAAAAAGCCCAGGTATAGGCTTTTCATTTGAAGAGTTTTTTTTATTCTTAAAAAGCTCGGGTTACCGGACAAAATTAAAAACAAAACATAAAAAAGGGCTTGACGCTTTTTTGGGACAGCCCGCTTATCAGAAGTTCTGATAACCGGTGTCGCGCGAAAAGCGTCAAGTCCCCTTTTTTGTTTTTTTTTTAAAATTTTTCTCGGGAACACCGAGTCATTTTAAGAATAATAGAAAACTCTTCTAATGAAAAGCCTAAGCCTGGGCTTTTTTCTGTATTCCCATTACACTGCGCCGGGTCCATCTTTTTCTTCTTCCGTTAGTGGAGTGACCATGGCGTGAAGGTCTCCACACACCTACATGGTGTCTCTTCCCAATGAGGAACATTACCCCTTTTGAGCTACAGCTAGAGCTTTCCTGGCAAACCACTATTCTACTCTGCAATGATGAGGAGCTAAAACCCCAAAACAGCTGTCTGCAGATGAAAATATTTTATAGTGTTACTGCCAGTCACATTCCAAGCCTCAGTGAGTCAACTGTGACTTGATAATGCATCCACTAGGCGGCGCTGCAGAGTCCTAGCTCTTTTCCAATGAGCTTATTTGAATATAGATGTGTAGAGACTATAGGGTCTGTCTCCACACATCTCCCTAGTAAGGAATGTTGCCCCTTTTGAGAAAAGTTAGGTATGACTTATGTCCATCAAGTTCAACCAATGGGGTGAAGATGTGCATGACAGATATAGGTCATTTTAAAACTTTATTTCCCCATATTGATCCAGAAGCATGATGCCCATCAGGCATAAACTAATCATCCGTAAAAAGGAGTATTTCACTCGTGATCTCAAGTGTCAATTAATGATTATTTATTTTATCATTGATACAGTGATGCGCTGTACAGAGATTGTCATCATTCATATTGGTCCCTTTCCCCATTGCGTTGTTTTAGGAGTGTGGTTAAACCAGTACCCAGAGGAAACCCACACAAACAGAAAAACATAGAAACCCCTTACAGATGTCGGCTACACCTGTTCCTGCTGTGAAAAGCTCTTCAGGCGGCTATTCCACAGTTATTATTATTTATTTTAAAGCGCCATTGATTCCAGGGCGCTGTACATTCGAGGGGGTTACATACATTACATAAGTCAAATGAGTACAGTGATAAGGGATAATGACAATTGGCACGACAGAGGGGAGAAGGACCCTACCCGTGAGGGCTTACAATCTAAAAGGAGGGGGAAAGAGACAGAGGATGTGAGGGGCAGACACCTTTTACCATCATATAGAAGGCTTGTTGTCGACGGAGATTAAACCTTAAACCATTTTTGACTTTTAGGGGGTTCAACATGAAAAAGCTTTTCACCATTTGTTTTAGGGGCTTTTTATATACTATTATGGCATCTTAATCATGTATCCCCTTAGCAGCAGTATCTTATTAAAAGTAAATGGGTTCCCTTTTCTTTTAAATTTTTTCCTTATAAAGGAAAATCCCCATGCCCCCAATCAGTTTAGTTTGTCGTCCTTTGTATTTTTTTCAAACCAAAACCCCTTTTTTTTGTAAAAAGGGGTCCCCCAAAACCCTGAACCTGAATAATTTAAACCATTTTCTTTTCCCAAAGGGTGGAGTCCAGGTCTTTTTTAAATTTTTTCTAAACAACTTCCATAGAGTTGCAACTCCCCCGGCAAATTTTGTGTTATCAAAAAAAGAAACCTTTCTTCAATCCCTTCCACTATACCCTTTAATGAAAACATTGAAAAAAAATGGGACCCCCTTTCTGAGCCTTTGATCACCAATCAAAAAACCGGGGCCCAAATTCAGGGTGGGAAAGTAAATTTCCCCACCCACTTTTTTGGGGGGGGGGGGGGGGGGTAAAAATCCATTGTTTGGTTTTTAAAATTTCCAATTACAAACAAATTTTAAATAGTGGGTTTGGGACGGGGTTTTAGGGAATTTAAAAATAAATTGCCTGAGGCAGGGGGGTGATAAAGAGCTAAAAAGCGGGTACACGGTTTTGGCAATACATCATTTTTAAAACGGAAAAAAGTGTAAAATTAAAAAAGGGGCATGCCCCCTAGTTTTTTTTTAAAAATCCCTTTAAAAAACCCCCTTTAGGGCGACATTATAAAGGGTTGGTTTGCTGACAGGCCAGTTTTGTAAAAATAGTTTTAAAAGGGGCTGTGCAGGTAAATACATCAGGGCATGAAAAGGCCCAAATTCCCACAATTCGGCTCGGGCCACCACCTTTAAACCCCTGGCCCTGTTTTTTTCCCCGGGTTTAAAACTACGGGCAGTGAAAGGGGGCCAAAAACCCACAAGCTGGCTCAGGCACCAAAAATTTTTTACCCGGGTCTGGCTGTTTTTCCCGCAGGTCATAAACGGGGCCAAGTGTAACCCAAATTTACCCCCAATTTTGGCTCAGGCCCCCACCTTTACGCCCGGTTTTGGCTTTTAAATTTTTGGCAGGCCCATACATAAGGGCAGTGTAGAGCCAAAAACCACAAAGTTTTGGCTCAGCCACCCCCTTTTTTACCCCTGGTTTTCTTCTGCGGGGGTCAAAAACAATACAGGGCATTGAGAGCCAATCCCACAAGTCTGGGCTCAGGCACCACCTTTCCCCCTTTCTGGCTGTTTTTCCCTGAAAGGTCATACAAAAACGGGGAGTGTAGAGCCAATCCCCAACCCAAGCCCTTGGCCCCAAAACACCACCTTTACCCCGGGTCCTTTTCCCTTCTGCGGGTTCTTACATACGGGGCCCAAGTGTAGAACCCCAAAAACCCACAATTTGGTTTCAGGCCCCAAAACCTTTTAAACCCTTTGGTCGGGCCTGTTCTTCTGCAGGTCTTTAACATACGGGGGCAGTGTAAAAGCCATTCCCCACAAGTCTGGCTCAGGAAACCAAATTTTACCCTGGTCGGTTTGTTTCTTTTTGCAGGTAAAAATTAAAACCAAATACAGGGCAGGGGAAGGGCCCGGGGGGGGGAATTTACCAAAACAAGTCTGGCTAAAGGCACCCCCCTTTAAACCCGGGTCGGGCTGTTTCACCCTGCGGGGTCTTTACATACGGGGCATTGGGGAAAGCCAATACCAAAAAGTCGGGCTCATTACCAATTTTAAAACCCTGGTTCTTTTTTTCTGCAGGTCATACATACAGGGCTTTTAGACCCAAAAAACCCCACAAGTCTGGGCTCAGGCAAACCCCCATTTTAACCCGGTCCGGGCTTTTCTTTTTGAAATCATCATACAGGGCGTGTAAGCCAATAAAAAACAAATTGCTCGGGGAAACCACCTTCCCCCTGGTCTGGCGGTTCTTCTGAAAGGGTCTTACATAAAAGGGCAGGGGTAGGGGCCAATACCACAATCTGGGCTCTGATCCCAAAACCCCTTTCCCCTTTGGTCTGGCGTTTTTTTCCCTTTCTCAGGCCATACATAAAGGGCAGTGTAGTCCAAAACCACAATTTCTGGCTCCAGCACCACCTTTCCCCTTTTTCCCCTGGCCGGGTTTCTTCTGAAATTCCTACAACAGGGCAGTGAAAGAGCCAATCCCCACAAGTCGGGGGCTCAGACCCCACCAAAAACCCCGGGCCCTTTCTTCTGCGGGTCTACAAAACAGGGCATTTGTAGAGCCAATCCCAAAAGGGTCGGGGCCAGCACCCCTTTACCCGGGTCGGGGCTGTTCTTTTTTTTTGCAGGTCATACTTTACAGGGCGGGTGTAAGCCAATTCCCCAAAAGTCTGGGGCTCAGGGCACCCCCCTTTTAAAACCCTTTGGTCTGGCTGTTCTTCTCAGGTCAACATACAGGGCATTTGAAAGGCCATTCCCAAAACAAGTTTTTGGCTCAGGCACCCCCTTTTAAACCCTAAATTTTGGCTGTTTTCCTGCAGGTCATACATACAGGGCATTGTAGACCCAATACCAAAAGTCTGGCTCAGGAAACCCCCTTTTAAAACCCTGGTCTTTTTCTTCTCCCAGGCCCATAAAATACAGGGGCAGTGAGACCCAAAAACCCACAACCCGGCCCGGGACCCCCAAACCAAAACCTTTTAAACCCTGGCCCCTGGCTTTTCTTCTGCAGGTCATACATAAGGGCAGTGTAGAGCCAATCCACAATTCTGGCCAGAAAACCCAAACCTTTTAAAAACCCTTTTGGTCTTTTTTTTCTGCGGTTCATACAATAAAAAGGGCAGTGAAGACCAATCCCAAACAAGTTTTTGGGCTCGGGGCCCCAAAACCCCTTTAACCCTTTTGGTCGGGGGCTTTTTCTTTTTTTTGGCAGGTCATACATACAGGCAGTGAAAGAGCCATTAACCACAAGTCTGGCTCAGGAAACCCCTTTTCCCGGTCATGGCTTTTTTCCCTGCGGGGTTCAAAAACAGGGCATGTAAGCCTTTCCCAAACAAGTCTGGCTCAGGCCCCCCCTTTTACCCGAACGCTGCTTTCTCGGGCATACATACATTGAAAAGTGAAAGGGGCCAATACCACAATTCGGGGTTTCAGGGGCCCCAACCGCCCTTTTTACCCTGGTTTTTGGGCTGTTTTTTTTTCTGCAGGCCCATACATACGGGCCCGGGGAGAGCCAATACCAAAAGTCCCCTGGTTCGGGGGAAAACCCGCCTTTACCCCTTGGTTTGGCTGTTTTTTTGCTGCAGGTCATACAAAGGGGGCGTGTAGGGGCCTTTTTCCCAAACAATTCGGGCTAAAGGCACCCCCCTTTTACCCCCGGGCCCCTGGCTGTTTTCCCCTTTTTCATGTCATACAAAACAGGGTTTTTGGAGAGCCAATACCAAAAATCTGGCTCAGGAACCCTTTTAACCCGGGTTTTTTTTTTCTTCTGCAGTCATACATCCCAGGGCAGTGTAATAGCCAATACCCAATTCGGGCTCCGGGCCACCACCTTTAAAAACCCCGGCCCCTGGGCTTTCTTTGCAAGTCATACATACAGGGAAAGGGGTTAAGACCCAAACACAAAAGTCGGGGGCTAAAGGAAACCCCCTTTTTTAACCCTGGTCTGGTGTTGTTTTTCTTGCAGGTCAAAACATCCCGGGCAGGGTTAAAAGGCCAATCCCCCAAAAGGGCCTGGCTCTGAAAAACCCCCCTTTTAACCCGGGTCCTTGGGGTTCTTTTCTGCGGTAAATCCATACGGGGGAAAAGTGTAGTCCAATCCCAAAAGGGCTGGCCAGGCCCCACCTTTTACCCGGGGCCCGGCTGTTTTTTTCTCCCAGGCCCAATACATACGGGCAGGTAGACCCAAATACGACAAGTCGGGGTTTCAGGCACCCCCTTTACCCGGCCCGTGCTGTTCTAACTTTTGTCGAAAAAATTTTGGGCACAAAAAATCATAAATGGCCCTAAACGTAAATTATTTTGGTTTTTCACGCCCTTCCAAAAGCCCTAAAAACCCCTTTGGGGGGGCGCACTAAAAAGTTCGCTTTTTTGCGATTTTTCCCCGGGCCCCACCATTTTCCCCTTTAAAGGTTTTCCCAAAAAAAAAAACCCCCTTATAAAAAAAAGGGGGTAAAACATTAAAAAATTTTAAACATACTATTTTTCTTTTTCTATAAAGCCCCCAATATTTAATAAAATATATATATATATATTTTAATTTTATAAAAATAATAAAATTTTAAAATATATATATAATATACTTTATATATAAATTATATATATATAAAAAAATTCAATAGTCCCCTTTTTAAATAAAAGACCCCTTTCCCCCAACAGACTAAATTTAAATTTCAGTAAAGACCCCCAACCTCAAAATTTAGGGAAACCAAGACCAAAGACTTTCTAAGGATGTCAGGGAAACAAGATCATAGCCCCTGGATTAAAAAAAATTTTTGGAAAGGGAACCTGCCACCCGGGAAATTTACATCTAAAATACAGAAAATTTCCCGAATTGAAAGAGTGACAAAATTTTAAGTTTCAGAGAGTGGAGGGTGCGTGGGGGGGGTTTAAAGGCAATTAGGGATTCGGGAGGCCAGACAAAAAAAGAATTTTAATTCTAAAGGGGCCCCTCAAAAAACAAATAAAGGGTTATTGAGTGAGCCTGATTCCCTTCGGGGTTGGGCATTTTCCCAAGAAAATTTGGGTTTGCCGCCCGGAAAAAAATCTTGGAGGCGGGCAGGGGAAAGGGTTTGGGAAAGACGGGGAATGTATTAAAAAGATCCTTTCCCGCGATGGAGAGCCCCCCGGGTAGGGGGGTAGACAGAAAAATAGAGGGGAGTTTGTAGAGGGGTGCACGCGGGGAGAGTTTAATAGGGGTTTGAGTTTGATATTTTTAATTTTGTAACCTGTCCTAAAAAGGGCAACCATTGAAAGTGATTTGACACGGGGGAAAAAAACTTTTTTTTGGGCCCTCGGGCAAAACCCAAAAAGCATTTTTTAAAAAAAAATTTAACCCATAGGTAGCCCCACGGCAAGGCAATAACAAAACACAATTCCAAATGTCATTTGGCACACTCCCAACTAAGTAAACATCAAAGAATAGGTTTTTTTTTGGAAAAATCTTTCCTGCTAAGGAAAAAAAAAAACCGGTTTCCAAAAGTTCACAGTTTTTGGATAAAAAATTTTTAAAGGGCCACCCTCCCAATTGCTGAAAGGGTTTATCCCAGGGGATTATTCTTTTTCGTTTTTATTTTTCCTTTTTTTTAAAACCCCCCTAAATGTTGTAGTCTGAACGGGTTTTCCAAGAGGGGTAAAAATTTTTACGTTAGGACCACCGGGGTTTTGGATCCCCTTGACGAAATTTGAACCCCCCGGGCCCCCCACGTCAAGCATGGGGGTGGAAAACATTATGTTTTGGGGTGTTTTTCCTGCAAAGGGGGAAACAGGCCCCTACTTCCCCCGCATCAAGGGGAAATTGAAAAGGCCATGTCCCAAAAAAAAAATTCCTTATTAAAAACAACCTCCTTCCCCCCCGCCCTCCCCCCCCCGGGGAAACAGAAAAAAATGGGTCTGGCTGGTTTTTCCCAGCAAGCCCAAGACCCAAAACTACAGCCAAGACAAAAAAGGATGGCTCAAAAAGAAGCACTTTAAAGGGCCCATGGTTTGGGGCCGGGCCCCAAATTTCCAAAAGAAAAAATTTATGGGGGGAGTTTAAGCTCTGATTTGGCCAAAGCGACACCCCAAAAAACCCTTAATAAATTTAGAGATGTCGTATAAGAGGAGGGGAAACCAAAAAATTCCCCCCTGACATGTGCAAACCCCCCTTTAAATCAACAAAAAAAATTGTCTGACTCCCGTGTTTGCCAAAAAGGGTTTTGCCACCCAAATTAAAAATTTTTCCTTTCTTTTTGCCAGAGGGATAAAATCCCTTAAATTCCACAAAAAAAAATGCAAAAAACCTTTATATAATTTATACAATTTATTGTCTGGATTTTATTTTTGGATTTTAAAAATCTCTCAATTTTAAAAATTAACCTACCCAAAAAAATTAAAGACTGTTCATATCTTTGTCAGTGGGCAAACTACACAACCCAGAAAAAGGATAAAAATAATTAATTCCTTAAACTGAAAAGCACGAGTGAACGCCATAAAAACAACCAACCTGAAAAAATTTGCGCAATTGTGTGGTTTAGGCTCAGGCTTTTGGAAAATTTTCTTTTTTAAAAAAAGGCGGAAGAAATTGGGGTTGGGGGAAGGGGCTTTTTAACCTTTTTATCCCCTAGGGCAAACCCAAAAAAAATGCCCTTGTCCTGGCCTGGTAAAAAAAAGATTTCTTGTGGGCTTGTGCTGAAGTTTGATGCCCTCAGGGACGTCAATCAAGCCTGGTTGTGTGGAATAAGTCTGGAAAAAAAATTTTTTTTAAATCTGAATGGGCCTCACCTTTGTGATTTTTAAATACCTAAATTACATTTGGGGGCATCAAGGAATAAAGTTCATTTTTTGGGCTAACATTGGGGGGTTTAAAGGGGGGAAAATTTTTGGGAAAAACAAAACACTTTCAAGTACAATTGAAAATTTTTTGGGGGACAAAGCCCTTGTTAAAGGTTTTTTTAAAAACCCCCGCTTCTATAAACAGGTAAAAAGATCACTTTGATGACAAAGATGGGATAGAGAAGACCCAAGAGAAACATGTTAATTTTTTGCCATTTTTAATTTTTTCAAAAAAAAGAAAAAACCTTTTTATGCATTATACAAAATATTTCTAAAAGCAAAAGGGACCAAAAGAAAGGGGCGTTTGCAAGGGCCAAAAAACCCCGGGGGGGCCCGGGGGCCCTTTTTTTGTTTTCGGGGTAGGGTTTGGGTTTCCCCCCATTTTATTAGCACCCATTGTAAAACTGGGGATGTTTTTTAAACAGAAAAAAACCTTTGTTCCTGTCACAAAATTTTCCCCCTGCACATCCCCCACAGACCCCGTCCACCCTCCTCCCAGCCCACTGTACAGAAAAAAATCCCCAAAAGACAAATTTACTTTTTAGAACTTTCACCCTTTTCAATAAATAACCCCTAAACAGTCCCCAAAAACACCCACCTACACATTAGCAAATCTACCAGCCCGGGATTTTTACTAAAAACCCCCCTACAAAACCAAGCCCCCCCAAACTATTTCAAAATTTTAAAGGGTCAAATAATCCTGCCAGAAAACCCCGACTGAAAACCCAACCCCCCCCCCAAAGTGACAAACCCCTGCAAAACAGGCCCTAGAGCCAAACTTTTTCCCCCATACCGCCATAAAACAGGGACCCAAAAAGTGGGAGAAACCCCCGTAGGCTCCTGCAGACATATAAAATGAATTTTCACTGCAGGGTTTCATTTAGTGACCCCAAAGGATACCGGTCTTTTCCGTCAGCAACCCCCCCCACTTTCCCTTTTTTTCCTCCATCCAGTTCACAAACCCCATGCTGATTGCTTTTCCCCCGGGCCCAAAATTGGCCCTGAGGATTTGGACACCCAAATTTTCTTAGAACCCCCCACATTTTCCAGCAACTCCTTAAATTTTAAAAGGGATAAACCCGGGGCCCCTCAGTAAGGGATAAAGGGGGGGACTGAAGCAGTATAAGGGGCCACAGGCAGATTTTATGGGGCCACAGGCAGATATAAAGGGACCAAAAGGCAGGTTAAAATAGGGCCACAGGGGGTTTTAAAATTTGGGCCAAAAAAGGGAGTATATAGGGGGGGGGGCAGGCAGTATATGGGGGCCCCACAAGTATATAGGGGGACTGGGGGCAGTTTTTATGGGCCCCCAGGCAGTTTTTTGGGGGCAAAAAGAGGCAGTAAATAGGGGGCCCCAAGAAGGGAAAAGGGGCCTGAGGCAGAAAAATAGGGGGACGAGGGAGTAAAAATGGGGTCCAAATTTTAGGGGAGTATAGGGGGGAGGGGGGGCCCCCGGGAGGGTATCGGGGACAGGGAGAATGTTGGGGGCCCCCCAGGCCGGTTATCGGGGAAAAAAAACAGTCATTTTTTGGGGGGCCACAGGCAGGTATAATAGGTACAAGGCAGCCCTATTTGGGGGCCCCAGGGAGGCCTATTTTTGACCACAGGGGGCGAATGGGGGCCGCAGGCAGGTATAAGGGGGGGGCCCCAGGCAGGGATCAGGGGGCCACAGGGAGGGGTAATTTGGGGGGCCCCACAGGGATATGGGGCCACAGGCCGGCCTTATAGGGGCACAGCAGCATAAAGGGGGCCCCCAGAGAGGGATAAAGGGGGCCACAGGCCTTTTATGGGGGCCACCCGCAGGGGTTATGGGGCCAACAGGAAGGGAAAGGGGGGGCCCCAGGGCAGGGAAAAAGGGGGGGCCCCCAGGAAAGGGAAAAAGGGCCACCGGGCAGTTTTATGGGGGCCACAAGGCAGGGAAAAAGGAGCACAGGAAAAGGAAAAATGGAGGCCACAGGCAAAATTTTTTGGGGCCCCAGGCCCGGGGTATGGGTCCAAAGGGAAGGCGGGATGGGGCCACAGGGAGGGAAATTTTAAAACACCAAAGGGAAATATATTTTGGGGCACTGAGGCAGGTAAACGCGTTAAAAATAACAACATTTAATTTCCTCACCTTAAAAATTCCCCCCCCCCGAGCGCGGGTCCCTTTCCCCCTTTTGTCCCTTCAACTGCGCGCTTTCCCCCTGCAGGCCCCCCTCGGCGCACGGCCTTGAATTTCGCTGTGGGCCCCCCGGGGAAACAACGTCCGATGACATCACAACATCGGACGGCCCCCCGGGGTGAGGTGCACGGGGGGCCCCGGGGGGGTCCCCCCATTTGCTGTGAGGACCTGGCGGGCCCCGCTTGGGCGGGGCCTCCGGGTTTCCCACACGGGCCCCGGGGCAGGAGGGGCTCGCTCTTCCCGCTCCGAAAAAAGGGCCCCCAGCTGAGTGTGGGGTCCAGCGGGCCACATCCCGCTTGAAAGGGGCCCGGGCGGGGGTTTTTCCAGGCCCAGGGCAAGGCCTGGAGCCCGGGGGAAACTCGGGAAAAAAAGGGGGTTTTTTTTTTTCGGGGGCCCCAGCCCCGAATTAAAAAAAGCCCAGCACCCCCCCCCCCGCCAGAAAGACCTAAAAGTTTGGGAGATTAAAAAGAAGCCCCCTTGTTTACAAAAAAATTTATTCGTACGATGAGCATCTCCCTGAGTTTTTAATGGAAAATTAAAAAAGCCCCCCTTGGGGACAGTAAAGGGGTCCCAAAACTAGTAAAAAGGGGGTTTGGTTAAAACCAAAAATCGAGCTTTTTCCCCTTTGATTTTTAAACACCATTAAATACATTTTTTTAGAAAAAAAAAAAAAAAAACAAAAGGAAAAAGTCAGTAGAAGAGGGGGGGGGGGAAAAGCTGCCGCATCCATTGGGGTGCTGGATTTAAAATTGTTGGGATGGGGGGTCCGATTCAATTTTGTTTTACAATGAAATATTAATGGCTTATCCTAAGGATTGGTCATTAGTGTAAGAGATTTTTGGCTTTTGGTTGAAATTTCAGAATGAACATAAAATTTCTTGAACTTTTTTTCAAATGAACTTAGCCCCCTCCTTAACCTTTAGATGAACATTCCCCAAATGTTTCAATGTTTCAGTAAATTTCTTTGCACAACTTTTCAATTTTCCCCAAAAAAGGGTTTTTGTGAAAAAAAATTTACAACAGGTGTTTTTGAATCATGAATTGCCCAATAAATTTTAAAGGGGCAATTTTTTTTTGGAATTTAAAAAAAGTCCTCCTCATCATGCTGTTTACATTTTTTACAAACATGAACCAAGACAGCACCTTTTCAATTTGGGTCAACAGTATCTCCCCCATTGCAAGGCTTCAAACAAGATGCTCCCCAGACTGAATTGGGGCCCCCTGACTTAACTGGGCACAGAGTTTCAATTTAGCAGGTGCCCGCAAGATACAGAGATCTGGAAGTTTACAGAAAAGGGAAAGAATGACCCTCCCTTTGGGGTCCAACACAAAATTATGCCAACTTTATTGTGAAGATGCCCTGCCGGGACCGGAAAGATTAAAAACCACAAAAAAAACCCAGGGACTTTAAGGGGGGTGAGGGGGAAACCAAGTTTTTCACGTCAGACCAAACCAAACCATTTACAACAGGGTGGTCTGCACCTTGGGTGACCTAACCACACAACCACCCCCAGGGATTTAAAAAGCTTGCAAAAAGGGCCCGGGAGCATCAAAGCGGGCAAGGACCATTGGGCCTCAGGGTTTTTCAGGATGAAAAACGATTCACCTCTACAGAAAAAATGGGGCCCCCAAAAGATTTCTGAGACTCAGGGAGAGCACTAAGCATCCCGCCATCAGGTACGATCATTTCCCTTGATGGTAATCAAAACCCAAAAGACCCTGCTGATGAAACAGGTTTTTCGAAAGGTTTTTGATGTGACCCCGGTTGCCTCTCACCTCCCTTAAAAAAGTGCCCGGAGTTTTTTTCACACTCATCCCTCTGGTTTTGCAGAGCTTTTTTTACAATGAACGGGCTTCAAATGTGTGATGGGGGCCAAAGGAAAGGGCCACTTTTTTTTTTTTTTCCCCTTTTTGGGGACTTCCAGTCTCTATTTATCCCTTTTTGCCCAAACCGCGATGAACACTAAGCTTTATGGCCCCCTTCCACTGGGGACAAACCGGCCCGAAGACCCCACAAATGGGAAGATTTTTTGATCAATTGAAAATGTTTTCTTGGTCTCAAGATTTTCAAAAATTTTTAAACAGCCCTTTATGGGGGAGACTGTTTTTAAAAAAAATTTTCAATTCAAATTTGATTCCCGGGAAATTTTTTAGGGGAAATCAGGGGGCAAAAAACTTTCTGTTTAAATTTTTCCAAAAAAGGGGGGGTATCATTTTATTGAATGGGCTTCAGAAAAAGGGACAGTGAATACAACAACTTGCAATTTGGGTGTCAAATTAAACAAAGGGTGGTCTTTTTATCCACCCGGGTCCCTATCTTCCTTTTTTTTGTGAACCCCAGTTTTTCCCCATGCTGGTCAATTCCTCCTTCATTTTCATTTTAAATACTGAGACTCATTTACATTTTTCCCAGGGATTTGGGTCCCCCGGGCCCCCCGGCAGCCCAAATTTACGGGGCTTTTCATTCCTGCCTCTCAAATCAAAGTAAGGGGCGGCAAAAAAATTTTCAAATCTGCACAGCCAGAAGAAAAAAGAATAACCCTGCAGGGGGTTCTAAAAATCAAAAACACACAATTGGGGGCACTGGGCCTAAAAAAAGAAGGAGCATTTTGGGGGGGGGAGAGCATTTTCAATCTTCACAGCTCTGGGGGAGTTTTTTACAAGACTGGGATTCAAAAAGTAACATGAATGCAAGCCCCGTGGTATGAAACACTCTTAAAAAAATACAACGGGATAGGGAGAGACAAAAGTGACATGGGGGAGGGGGGGGGGGCACATGGGGCCACATGAACAGTGAAGGGGGGAAGGGTGTCCTCCCTTCGGGGTTTAAAAAAACCCCCAGGGTGGGAAGGGAAAAAACGCCCCCGGAAATTTTAGCGAAAGCTGGAGACACAATGGAACAGCCAAACGATGAAGTGATACATCCCCTTTAAGCTTTTCCCTTTTAGAATCACAATTTGTTCAAAAAGGGAAATGAAACCCTTTAACATTGGACATAACATTTAAAAAATTAAGGATGGTTCATTTTTTGCTCATTTAAAAAAAATTTTTTAAGAACCCTTTAATTTCTTTCCAAAATTTCAACCCCAAAAACCAAATCTTCCCCCAACGTTTTTTTGGGGTAAATGTAATTGGAAACAAAAATTTCCATCCTTTTTGAAAAGAAAAATTTTTTTAAATGGATGAATATCCACTTTATACCTCCGCTTGTTTACACTCTAATAGTGGGTACATATTATGTAAGGCTATTCCTGTTCTTCATTTAAGGGGGTTTTAAAAGGGGGTTTTTTTTTAAAAAATCGGTTTGAAAAAATGTTTTTGGTTAACCCCTTTAAGGGGTGATTCTATAAATTGAGGTTTTTAAATCCAAAGGGGGATCTCTCCTCCACAGGGCCCCGGGGCCCTCCTCCCAGGAGGGGTGTTTTTCCCCTCACTGAAGACCCGTGACGAAAATCATTTTGTTTGAAGCAGGGGGAAAACCGAAGGTTGTCGGGGTAAAACACTCTGTAGCCCCCTTCATGCTTCTTATGGGCTTGGCAGAAACCCTTTAACTCCAGGGGTCCCAAAACTCCCTTTCTGTTTTATATGCAGTTAACCAAACACAATTATGCACAACCCCCGGCCCCCCCCCCCTCCCTCCCCCCTCTGTTCCAGGCAGGGATTGTGAACTGTGTTAAAAGGGAGTTTTTACACACAGGGCCCGAACGATGAACATGTGAGGAAAGGGACACTAACCCCCCCTTTTCCCCTTTCTCCCCCTCGGGTTTCCGGGCAGGGGACTGTTTTGACTGGGTGCCACTGCCCCTCCCCCTGTTTTCAGGCAGGAAATGTGTTTTATAAAGCAAAGGGTCGGACTTTCCGCCGGGGAAAAACAATCCCCCGCCCGGGCCCCCAGCTGGGTGCGGGCCCCGGAAACCGTTGCCCTTTCCTTCCCGGGGCCCCCCCGCCGCATCCCCCTCCCTTGGGGGCGGGGCCCCGGGGGCCCCCATCGGTCCCCGAGCGCTCAGTGGGGCCCCCCCGGGGAATTTTAGGACCAAAGCCCGCCTCCCGGGGGTTGCGTTGGGGGCCCGCGGAGCACCGCGCCCCTAGCGCTGCGCTCCCCCGATCTCCCAGGCAGGCGAAGGCTTTTGGCCCCTTTAGCCTGCCAGGCGGGGGCCCCCCACGGTTTACGTGGGGGCGCGGTGACGGCACATCAAATGCCCGCCTTTTTAGGGCGGCAGGAGCCGGGGGGGGAGGGGTTTAACGGGAGGGCGGGAGTCCCGGGTTTGTGGGTGGCTGTTTTTTTTTTTTTTTTTTTTTTTTTTTTAAAAAACCCCAAAGGGGGGGGCCCCCCGGGTACCTTTAAAAAGGGGGGCCCGGGGGCCTAAACCGGGGGGGGCCCCTGGCTGCCTAAAGGGGGGGGGGGGGGCCCCTGGGTCCCCAAAGGGGGGGGGGGGCCCCGGATACCTAAAGGGGGGGGGCCCCGGGTGCCCCAAAGGGGGGGGGGGGCCCTTTCTAAACCCAAAGGGGGGGGCCCCCAGCTTTCCTAAAGGGAGGGCCCTTCTAAAACCCAAAGGGGGGGCCCTGACTGCCTAAAAGGGGGGGCCCGACACCTAATGGGGCCCTTTTAAAAATTAAAGGGGGGCCTGACTGTCTACAGGGGCCCCCAGCTGCCAAGGGGCCCGACTGCTTAAGGTGGTCCTGACGCTTAAGTGGCCCCTGATCCCAAAAGGGTGGGCCCGACACCTAATGGGCCCGTTTCCCTAAAGGGGGGCCCTGGAAACCCTGTATAAAGGGGGCCCTGTGGGGGTACTACCCAAAGGGGGGGGCCCTGATTTACAAAAAGGGGGGCCCGACCCCCTAAGGGGGCCCCTGACTGTCTAAAGGGGCCTTTACTTTCTAAAGGGACCCTGATACCTAAAAGGGGGCTCGTTTCCCAAAAGGGGGGGCCCCTGACTGTCTACAGGGGCCCTGACTACCTAATGGGGGCCCTGACTACCTATAGGGGTTTGACTACCAAAGGGGCCCGATACAAAAGGGGGCCCCCAATTACCAAAAGGGGGGGCCCTGATTAATAAAGGGGCCCCCATACCTAAAGGGGGCCCTGCTACCTAAAGGGGCCCTGACTGTCTAAAGGGGGCTCTGATGTCTAAAGGGGGGGCCCGGGATACCTACAGGGGGGGCCTTGACTAACTCAGCGGCCCCCTGCTAACAAAGGGGCCCCTGACCCCTACAAACTAAAGGGACCCTGACTACCTGCACACTAGCAAAGGGGGGGCCTGACTTCCTACACACTAGCAAAAAGGGGGCCCCCTTCTTCCTGCACACTTCAAAAGGGGGCCCACTTCCAAAAACACTAGCAAAAGGGAGACCCCTAACTGCCTGTAAACTACCAAAAAGGGGGGGCCCCTAACTGCCGTTTATTCCCTTTAAAGGGGGCCCTTTTTTAACTGCCTGTAAAATACCAAAAGGGAGGCCCTTAACTGCCTGTAAATACTTAAAGGGAACCCCAAACTGCTTTTAAAACTCCCCAAAGGGGGGGGTCCTAACTGCTTGCACCCAAATTTTAAAGGGGCCCCTAACTACCTACATCTTACCTAACGGGGGAAAACCACCTCCCTTTACAGCCAAAATAACTGGGGTCCACCAACCTAACGGTACCAAAAAAACCCTTGCCTAATTGGGGCCTCCCTTACCCAACTGGGGGCTCCCTTACCTACCCACCGGGGTTAGGTACCCCAACCTATTTGGGGGCGGCCCCCAAACCCTTTATCCAGGGGGGGGTCTACCTCCCCAAAATTTAGGTCCAAACAGTTACCGGGGGCCCTTTCCCCTTTTTCCCCTACAACCGGGGAAATAAAATTGAGGGGGAGCACCCAATTGTAGAATTTTCTCCAGGGGGTTTTGGTCCTCTCCCCCCCCTTCCAACCCCTTAGGGCTTGTCCCCGCGCCCCCCCCCCGGGGAAGTTTGTACAGAGGTGGGAATAGGAAAAAAGATGCTGGAAAATTGAGGTTTTCTAAGATATTTGTGTATAAATTCTGCAGGGAGAGTTTTTGGCCGGACAAGTAAAACATGGCGGTTTTGGGGAAAGGGTGCAAAAGAAAAAGGGGAAAAAGAACGAATCATGAAAAAAAAGAGAAAAAAAGGGCTCCCAGATAGGCGTCTCCGGTTTATTTCCCCGGGTTTTAGGGGGGATTTTAAATTCTAATTTTTGGATAAGTTTTTTTTAAACATGTAACTTTTGTGAACCCCGAGTGGTGTCTGACCCCTAAAGTGGTCTCTATATGGTGGTGTTTTTAGGTTTTTTACCCGAGCTGGGGTCTGACCCCTATGTGAAACTCTGTCGGGGGTGTTGTAGGTTTTTTTCTGAGCGGTGTTGACCCAAAGTGGTCTCAAAATGACGGTTTTTGTAGGTTTTTTTCCTGAGGGTGGGGTTGGACCCTATTGGTCTTATATTACGTTTTTTTGTAGGTTATACCTGAGCTGGGGTCGACCTCTATGTTTGGGCTCTATATGGGGGTGGTTGTAGGGTTTTATCTGGGAAAATTTTGGTTTTCTGACCTCTATGTGGTCTCTATATTTGGGGGTGGTTTATGAAGGGGGTTTTATTTTTAAAAACCTTTTTAGGCCCCTTTTGGGGGTCTGCCTCTATGTGGTTCTATATGGCAGTGTTTTAAAGGGTTTTAAAACCCGAGCTGGTGGGCTGACCTCTATTTGGGCCCCTATATGGTTTGGGGTTGTAAATTATACCGAGCTGGTTTTCCCGACCTCTGTGTTTGGTCTCCCATATGGTGGTGTTGTAGATTATATCTGAGCTGGTGTCTGGGCCCTATTGGTCTTTTAAATGGTGGTTTTTTGGGAAAGGTTTTTTCCAGGGGCGTGGTCTCTATATGGCGGTGTTTAGGTTATACCGAGCTGGTGTCTGACCTCTATGTGGTCTTTATTTTGGTGGGGGGTTTTTTAAAATTTTACCTTAGCTGGTGTTCTGACCTCTGTGTGGCTCTATTTGGTGGGTTTTAGAAATTTTACCTGAGCTGGTGGGCGAAACCTCTATGTGGGGTTTTCTATATGGGGGGTTTTTGTAGGTTTTACCTGAGCTGTGGTCTCTTAAAAGGCGGTGTTGTGGTTATACCTGAGCGGGTGTTGACCTCTATGTGGTCCTATATTTGTTTTTGTTAAATTTTACCTGAGCTTTTGTCTGAAACCCCTGTGTGGTCTTTTATAAAGGTGGTTTTTGTAGGTTTTTACCTGACTGGTTTTCTGACCTCAAATTTGGTTTTCTATATGGGGGTGTTGGGGAGGGTTTTACCTGAGCTGTGGGCTCTATATGGCGTGTTTTTTGAGGTTTTACCTGAGCTGTTTCTGACCTCTAGTGGTCATATGGGGGTGTTGTAGGTTATTCTGAAGGGGTGTGGGGCTCTATATGGCGGTGTTTTAGGTTATACCTTTTTCTGGTGTCCCGACCTCTATTTTGGTCTCTATATGGTGGTGTTGGGAAAATTTTTCCTGGGGTGGTGTCTGAAATCTGTGTGGTTTTCTATAGGTGGTGTTTTAGGTTTTTTTCCTTATCGGTGTTGACCTCTTTTGGTTCTTTTTGGTGTTTGTAGGTTATCCGGGGCTGTGGTCTCAAAATGGCGGTGTTTTAGGTTATACTTGAGCGGGGTCTGACCCCCTATGGGGTCCCATATTGGGGGGTGTTGTAGGTTATACCGATTTTGGGGTTTTTGACCTCTATTGGTCTCTAAATGGTTTGGGGTTGTAGGTTATAACACCCTTTGGAATTTTTGTGTTTTCCCGGGGGGAAACCCCTATGTGGGGTTTTCTATATGGCGGTGTTGTAGGTTTTTACCTGAGCTGGTGTCGAACCCCCTATGTGTCCCCTAATGGCAGTGTTTTAGGGTTTTACCTGAGCTGGTGTCTGACCTCTATGTGGGGCTCTAAATTTTGGGGTGTTTTAAAATTTTACCTGAGCTTGGGGTCTGACCCCTTGTGGGTTCCCCTTAAAAGGCGGGGTTGTAGGTTATACCCAACGGGTGTCTGCCTCTATGTTTGGGCCTAAATTGGGGGTGTTAAAAAATTTTACCTTAGCTGGTTTTCCCGACCTCTGTGTTCTCTATAAAGGTGGGGTTGGAGGTTATACCTGAGCTTTGGGGTCTGACCTCTATGGGGGTCTCTATATGGGGGGTGTTTTTAGGTATACCTGAGCTGTGGGCCTATATTTGGGTGTTTAGGTTTTACCTTAGCTGGTGTTGACCCCCTATGTGGTCTCTATATGGGGTGTGTAGGTTTATACCTGAGCTGTTTCTCTATAAAAGGCGGTTTTTGTAAAGGGTTTTTACCTGAGCTGGTTTTCTGACCTCATTTGGTCCTATAAGACGTGTTTTTTAGGTTATATCGGCGGGGGTAAAAATGCCAGCCTAACCCTGTGTCCCCCGATTGTAAAAATGAGGGGAAAACCTGACCCTGTTATAGGATTAGACCCTTTTTCTTTTTTTGCTGGGGTTTTTTTTAGAAGGTGGGGAGGTGTGTGACCCAAAGGGGAAAAATGGGGGGGATATTGTATGTGGGGTGGTTTGGGGGTTTTAAAGGGGGAAAATTTTTGGGCTTTCTTAGCCCTTGTTATGATAAAGTTGGACTGACAAATGTGTGGGGCTCTTTTTGCTATTGTACAAAACCCAAAACAGTTCGTTTTGCCACTGTATTTGTGGTAAAAAAGGGCGCATTTATGTCCGTGAGGCCCGGGGATTTTTTTCATGAAAAGTGGGGGAGGCCCAAAAAATCAATTCCCCTGTGGGCCCCCCCGACCCCCCCCCCCCCCGACACGGTTATATGTGTTATATAATGAACAAGGATTTTTAACACTGTGTTATTGGGGGGATCTGTGATTTTCCCCAGTTTATAATTAGTCAGATCTTTCACACTTAGGCTGGGAGAGGAGCATTGAGGTAGTAGCACCTTGGTTTCGCTATCAATTTTTATCAGTTCAGAGGGAGTAAACACAGTGTGTGCAGGCAGCCAATCTCAGAGCATGGGGCGTTTTTCCGGGCATATTTCCTGTTGGGGGCGTATCCCAACAGGCTGAATGAAATGTCAGCCAGCTAATCACAGTGCAGGGGGCGTGTCTAGGGTGGGCGGGAAATGTCCAAGGGGCGTGGCCGACTAGCAACAGCAGAAATAGAATACAGATTTACAGAAAAGCTCATATATGCTAAACAAGTGACAGACAGTTAGAATGCAAACCCAATTAAAAAAGTGCTTAGATTTTTACTCCTGTCCACATAATCTGATTCATGATCTTTGTAGCGAGAAAGCCCCTTTAAGAATATATTTGAAGGTGAGACATTCATCAACTCCTTTTTTATCATCTCCCCAATTTCCCCTTCTATCCTTCATGTCAAGGGTTTTCTATCTGTATTGGTTACGCTTTAGCACCGTTGTGCCTGGGTCCTGGTGGTGCCTTTAACCCTTTCCTATAGCAATGTTCTGTGTAGCACCTTTGATATAGTTCTTCACCTAGTTAGGTCTTACTTTGCCTTTTTCTATCCGCTCTCCTTCCTCTCTATGTCACGTCTCCCTCACTTCATTTTCCTCCCTACTTCCCCTTTCTGCCCTTTACCCAACCCCCTTTCTAGTTCCTATTTTCTTTAACCTGTCCCCTTTCTTGAGGCAATACCTTTTTATTGACAGACACAGAGAAGGCACTCTGCTTGTTCTAGATAGAACCATAAAAACATAGAAGACTGACAACAGAGAAAGACCACATGGTCAATCTAGTCGGCCTTCGTATTCACTTTATTCTCCGGTTCATCACTAAACTCCTGGAACCCTTGGTCTACTCTCACCTAATCAGCTGTCTATCTTTCTGCTAGCTCTCTTTTTGACTCCTCAAAATTTTGTTTCTCCACTTAGCACTCTACATAAATTGCATCTGCAAAGGTGTCAAATGATCTCTTGGCGAAATCTCATGTCAACTATTCTCAGTTGAATCTGGATCTCTCTGTAGTACCCTGTTTCCCCGAAAATAAGACAGAGAGCATTTTTAGTTATGAAATTCAGAGTTTGGCTGCTTATGCTGATGTTTGTGATGAAATCACTACAGTATATTAATACATGTTGATGTTTTGTTCAACAATAAATGTGAATTATTGTTCATAGGAAAAAAAACATCCCCTAAAAATAAGTCTGAGCTCGTCTATAGGAGCAAAAATTAATATAAGATACTGTCTTATTTTCGGGGAAACAGGGTATTTGACACTGTAGGTCACCACGTTGTCCTCTGTGTGCTTCATTCCACTGGTGGATACTTCACTGTCTTAGTTTTCTCTCTACCTTTCTGACCTCTTGTTGTATATCATATACTGCTTTTACTTCTTCGCATCTTCTCTTTGCTGTTGGGGTTTCTCAGGGATCAGTTCTTGGATTTCTCCTCTTTTTGCTCTATGCAGCTTTCATTGGGCAAATTCATAAGCAGATCTGACTTTCAGTACCATATCTATGCTGATGACACCCAATAATACACCTCTGGTAACCTAAATTGTCTGATACTACAGCCTGCAGACTATTCTCTGTTCATCTCTGTGGGATTTCTGAGCACAGCCAAGAAATCTACTCAGCTGTACTTGACCACAGAAATGAATGGAGAGAGCTACACATGTGTGGCCAACTCTCCACTCCCTGTGGCTGGTTCAGATTTGGACCGGGAACATAAACACCCAGATAGGAATATTTCTTAAATTTTGAATAACTAATTTAATAAACTTACTTCATTAAAAATGCCACACTTCACCTATTAATCTTAGCTCATTGCCTCTCTCCTTCCAGACACTACTATGTAATGAAAAGAGAAAGAGACCTCAATCTCCATCATGGGATAGTGCATTGGGTTGCATCATGGAATATCATATCTCAGTGTTCTTTGAATGTGATAACTCGGGGATTAGCATACAAAGTTCTAGCCTGGTGATATCTAGTTTCATGTTTGATTGCAAATGCTATCCCAGGGTGCTCTGCTACCTCTGTCCATGGTTGTCCTAATACAGTGACAGATATGGTGGACATGTCCAAACACTGTCCATCCAACTCATTCTCTCCCCTCTGAACATATTGTTCTGCTGGGATTCATGGATGGGCATAGCTACATCTCAAACCATAACCCCTTTTTATTTACACAAGCACAGCAACTAGAACAGTCACTGTGCAGACATGGAAATCGACTGTACTCTCCTTAATGCATGAAAAGTGCGATATGAGAACAGCATGGTTAATGAACGTTTGACCGGCATATTACCTGCTTCTAGCACTCAATGAGAGGGTCTGGGACAGGAGCCTTTTTCCCACTTCTCTCTTAACACTTTTCCCCCCTTCTTTCCACCTTTTCTTCTGTTCTCATCTATTTTCTCACATGTCTGTTATCTCTGCTTTTTTGTAATCAAAATCAATTTGTAGCTCTTGATATTATGTATGGCAGTGTATGACTTGTTACCCCTCTTCTTGGAGAACATTCTGTTCATCAGTGCAATGTGCTCTTTAGTTTATATATGTTTATCTTGGAAATATTTAACAACATCTTTCTACGTTTCTGTCCAATGTTCCTCAGTGTTACCACCATGCTATGTACAGCAGCATTATCATATTATGTTATGTTACGGTACTTGTCTATTGTCCTTTTAGTTCTGTTTAGTGCTACTGAATATTACTATCACATGCTGTAAACAATATGGCTTTTCAGACTGTGCAACATTATCCTATTATCCATCTTCCATCATGATCTATTTATACCCAAGACTATATCCAGAACAAGGGGGCATCCTTTATGTCTGGAGGAAAGAAGGTTTCTAACTAAACATAGAAGGGGATTCTTTACTGTAAGAGCAGTGAGACTGTGCGAGTTTCTTTATGTTGGCTGCACCACACGGAAATTCAAAATCAGAATTTCAGAACACATTAATTAATACATTTATAGAGCACCATGGAAATGATTTAAGGGTGACATGTATGAACTTGGCGCAGACGCTCCAGTTCTAAATAAACCCGTCCTACTGTGGTTCATAAATTTTTCGCATTGTAGGTGGAGTGCAGGGTAATATTGTCCCAAAGCCTAAATGTGCTGCATTGTAAGCACAAAAGTTGGTGAGCCAGAAAGACTCCACAGAATTCCTGACAGCTCGGACCATGCTAACTAATGTTAATTACCAAACTATATACAATTAAATAATTTAACAATAAGATAAAATTAATATAAAATTATAAAGTATAAAATAAAAAATAAATAAATATAAAATGAATCTTAAATTATATATTATCAAATTAATAATAATTGAAATAATAAAAAAAAATAAAAACCATTACATCATCTAACATAAATCTCATTATAGTATTATCAGTGATTACAAACACATCACAGCAGGCTAGAAATAAAAGAAAAGCCATTAAAATGGCATGTCAGTGAATAGAAACTATGGTAGTGATCTTGCTTGGTGCACAACAGGTCCCATCAAGGCCTGTCCTGTGTATGTAGAATAAAGGCTGAGAGCAGCAAAATTACATTTCAACACTGATCACCATCTGATTGCAATTCTTTCATTTAATGTAGTAAAAATGAGAAATAAAAAAACGAACAAAATTTTATTATTACATGATTTATCATTAGAAAATCAACTCAATGAATTACACTAGTCTCTCTAGAGAATAGAAGCAACAATTAGAATACAAATGTTACAGTTCTTAAAGGGAACCTGTCACATAGATTATGCCCCCCTGGCTGAGGGCAGCACAAGCTAGTGACAGACCTGCTGTTTCCAGCACTGTACCCTTTATTCTGTAAGATGCTGTAGTTTTCGTGTATTTAATAATCAAATCTGTAGTTTTCAGCTAGAAAAGAGTCATGAAAAGAGTCCGTTTTTTTCATACCTGCCCACCTGAGGCTAGCCCCGCTCACCTCAACTGATAAACCTATTACTTTGCATAGGTAGAAACATGAGAATAACTGGCAGGTGGGCAGGGCTAGCCTTTGGTGGGTGGGGCTAATACATGTTCATGGCTAAGATTTGAGGGGTAAATGCTCTAAAACTACAGCATCTTACAGAATAAGGGACATATGGTAGCTCTGGAAACAGCATGTCTGACACTAGCTTGTGCTGTCTTCGGCAAGGAGGCATAATCTGTGACAGGTTCTTTTTAAGTATGATTGACAGTAATAGCTACTTATTTATAGCAACATTCTAACCACAAATTGAGATTGACACAGGGAGAGTATTTTGACATAGTAGAAAGAGAGACATTTAACAGTATAATTTACATTTAGGAGCTTCTGTTCTTCTCTATAGAGTTTAAAGGGAATATGTCATCAAAAATTATTTCTTGTTTAACTAAGTTTTTATGTTAAGCACATTTTTTAAGAATTTCTGATGAGGTTTTTTTTAAATTTTCCTTATCACTTTCAATATTTTTTAAAAAATTCTTAAGTCCTGCAGTTTTCACTTTGGTCATTAGGCCTAATAGTAGTCTGACACTTCCTGTGCTGCAGAGAAAGATTTTTAGCAGTTTCCTCATTATCAGCACAAGCAGGATTAAACTGAAAGATGACACCAATGTGTATAGCTAAAACAGGATCCACCAGTCACAGTTCTGCCCTCTCTCCCTCCCTGCACACTGACTTATTCCCAGGTCACAAAGCATGCCCAGAAAACTCTCCTATAAAAGTCAATGGGACTGATCCAGTCCTAAGGCTCCTATGTACATGAAGCTGCTGTAAAGTATCTCTCTGACTGCTGTTAAAGCAATAATGCTGCCCCCACAATTATATATAGATGACTGAATTGAGAAATCTACAATCAGAAAATAAAAACGGATAAGAAGAAAAGAATATGGATCAGGGTCTTGTTTTAATAAGAAAAAAAGAATTGGTGACATATTCCCTTAAAAGCAGTTCATTGAGTTGCTTTTCTAATGTAAAATATATTATGATAAGAATAAACTTTAGTTCTGGTTTTTATATTTTTTGTTTTTTATAATTAAAATCTTACAAAAATACTTTTTTTTATACTTTTATGTTGTACGTTAATTTTCATTCATCAAACTGTAGGTTTTGTGGGTCAGCCTTTATTCTACTTCGCAACACACAACACAGGTTCATTAGACTTGTGGTGAGCCATGCAAGATCACTGCCATAGTTTCTATTCACTGACATGCTATTCTAACACCTTTTCTTTCATTTCTAGCCTGCCATGATGTCATTTTAGTCACTGATAATACTAGAGGACTTACAATAGGTGCTGTGTTGGTTTAAGTAATTTATATTATTTACTTTAATATTAATTTTATATAATATAATTTAAGATTTATTTTATATTATTTAATTTTATATAGTTTGATAGCTACCATAAATTTGTTTTTATTATTTTAATGGTATAAGTTGAGAAATCATTTATATTTTTTGCCCTAATAGCAATTCTAGTTCGTCTATGACAACTTTCCCCAAAATATTTTTTAACTATATAAATAGTAAAAAGATTAAAGCTGAAAATGTTGGCCCTTTGAAAAGTAGTGAGGGAGAGACTATAGAGGGCGATGTGGAGAAAGCAAATCTACTGAACTATTTTACTCCACTGTATTTACCAAGGAGGATGACCTTCCTATTGATGAGCAGAGGGATGAGGTAAACTCCACCTTAAATGTTTATTTGTCTAACCCAGGAAGAAGTGCAGTTCTGCCTTAATAAGATTAAAATAGACAAATCACCAGGTCCTGACGATATGCACCCCTGTGTCCTAAAGGAGTTAAGTAATGACAGAAATGGATGTATTTCCAGAGTGTAATAATATTATAACAAGTTATAGTGATTAGGATTCTGGAGAAGGGTCGATGGTCCAGGGATTTATTCTGATTGCCAGATTGGAGTCGGGAAGGAATTTTTTCCCTAAAAATTTGCTTCTACCTCATGGGGGTTTTTGCCTTCCTCTGGATCAACACTATAGCACAATAGACTGAACTGGATGGACATTTTTTCAGCCTTACAAACTATGAGCGACATGTCAGAAAAGAGGCGCCGCCATGCCAGTTTTAAAGGGATTGTCTCATCTCAAAGTTTCATAGGATGCATGAATGAAATAATGCTGCTTGGCTCTGTCACTTCCTGGTCAAGCTGTCTGTAATTAGCATATGAGCTCCTTTTATTTAGACTTCTCTGTTTATTATGTTTATCAGTCTAAATTAGCTAAATTACCTTCTCTGAGGTCAGGAGAAGCTTCTGAGCTAATGTAAATAGTAGAGTAATTAGTCTTTTGTCTGAAAGATCAGATAAAAACAAGCTTTCACTGTCAGGAGTTCTGTGCTGCTGTGAACTGTGTGATGACGTCACTCCCTTGCTATCAGATAGGACAAACAGCAGGAGAGAAAAGAGTACACAGGTCTGTCACTAGGGGAACCAGACAGAGCCAGGAAGGTGATAAAGCACATGTAGCTCATTAACAAAAAAAAGATGAACAACAAAATATATTTGGAAAACGTCTTCATTTAGTGTTCCCTACATTTTGAAAGCTATTCTTTGTAGCGAGACAACCCCTTTATGGAAAATTAAATGAGTGTATAGTGCGCCTGAGTGAATGAACCTGTCAAAAATCTGGCATATGGTGTACCTTGCATAGTACAATTGATGCACTTAATCTAGGCGCATAGCATAATTTAGGTGCATAGCATATCATTGCTAGCATATTTGATGTGCCTACTTTAGGTGCATTCAAATGTGTTGAGTCTGGTGTATAATGCGCCTAGTTTTGGTGTACGACAGTTCCTTTGTATAGAGAATAGGGTGTCAACAGTTTTTTTGGCGCAAAACACACCAAAAAAATTGCTCTATGTAATTAGGTAACTTTGACCTCAGTCAGACTACTTTTAACTGGGTCTGGCTGGTACTGACAGTTTTGCGCCTACTTTTAGCGTTACACATTCATAAATGTGTCTAATCCTACGAATCTTGTGCAATACCCCACTGCATCTTTACCACATTCAAAAGTGTCAAGTCTGGCGCACAATGCACCAAAGTTTGGAGTACGATGCTTCATACATCTATAGAACAGGGCTACAACAGTTTTTTGGCGCAAGATATGCCAGAAAACTGGTGCAGCTCTGCTCATATATGTTGCCCTTAGTTCTTTCCATTTTTTTTTATATTAAGCAGGTTACCAAACCATGCAGAGGAGGTGATTAGAAACACATGGTTCTAAGTATGGAAGCGTTTTAGCGTCTGAAATGAAATGCCTTATGCCTTTATAATTAAAATTTTAGGGATGATCTTCTTTATTGACATTGACCCCTTTTGGGGCAGTCTTTATATGGCTATTTCTTAGTTTCATTATATTTAAAAGCACTTGGTCACCATGGTGCACAATTATACAAAGCTGGAGAAGTGCTGTTGGTGCAATCGTTGGGGACCCTCTGCTTAAGTTATTCTGCATCAATGTATCTGCCTATGAAACACTAATATGCAACAATGTTCTTTTTTGTTTATGACATTATCCTATTCAGCCATTATCCCTCTATCATGTTGCATTCATTCTTGAAATGTATGGCTCTTTGATATGTGATAATAATCTTCTTAGGGCGAAAAACACATGGAAATCTCCAAAGAAGCATTTTATGCTATCTACAATATATGAAAAAAACTTTGAGGTTCTTAGTTTGCATGTTTTTGGCTAAAAAATGCTTAAACCACCCCCGGCTTACAACGGGATCTCAGGCGGGTGGTCCTACTCTATCTTATCTCTCACTAGGGTCAACTTCAGACCTCTCACTGTGCCAAACGGCCTCCAAAATGCAGAGAGAAAAATAAAAAGAGCACCTACCTTACATAGCATAGTGCATTGATATAACAGCCTGTGGAGGTGGGCATTGTGCAGGACACCAAGATGGAGGTATCTATTCCTCCTTATATAGTTTAAAAGCAATATGTGCCAAATACAACGTATAGTTCTGCACAGAAAAACATTTCTGAAAAAAACAATGCAAACCTGTGTGCCACTGGCATGGCTGCGGCACATATGCACACAGTCCAATACCAGTGGCACACCACTGCAAAAAGGGCAAAAAACTCATGGAAATCTCCCAAAAAAAGCATTTTAGCATCTACAATATATGAAAAAAAAAATGCATGTTTTTTTGGGCCCAAAAAAAGCCAAGCCACCCCCCCGGGGGTTACAAGGGACCAGGCACAGTGAGGGTCGAATTGACCCTGTGAAGTAAGAAAAGTAGGACCCCCCCCTTGTCCCGTTGTAAGCCCGGGGGGGCTTGAGCATTTTTTGGCCAAAAACATGCAAAAATAAGAACTCAAAGTTTTTTTTTTCTTATTTAAGATAGCAAAATCTCTTTGGAATTTCCATGTGTTTTTTTCGCCCTTTTAAACAGTGGCGTGCCCCGGGGTTTGGGTTTTGGCATATATTTATGTGCCGCAGCCCCTGCCGTGGCACCCCCGGTTTGCATTGTTTTTTCAGAAATGTTTTTTCTTCCAAAGAAGATTTTATTGCCTATCTTACAATATATAAGAAAAAATACTTTGGATTTCTTAGCATTCGCATGTTTTCTGGCCAAACATTATCATCAGGTGCCACTCCTCGCATTAATGGGATCTCAGGCACAGTGAGAGGTCTGAAGTTGACCCTAGTGAGAGATAAGATAGAGTAGGACCACCCGCCTGAGATCCTGTTGTAAGCCGGGGGTGGCTTGAGCATTTTTTGGCCAAAAACATGCGAACTACGAATCTCAAAGTTTTTTTCAAATAATCTTCTTAGGGCCCATCTACACATCATGCTTTTACTGTTGGATTTTGCACGGATTCAGGATTTAAAAAACTGTAAAAATCCAACTGTAAAAACGTCCCCATAGACCTCGTTTATAAATCCCATTTGTAGCCCATATGATTCAGACTTTCAGATTGTAAACATTTAAAACATGCTCCATTATGTGCCAGATTTGCGGTCAAAAAATGAATCATAAACATTTCTACGTCAGATCCATGTATAAAACCCCACAGAAATGAATGGGACTTATTTTCTGACTGTGAATCTGGATGAAAAAATAACCAAAATCCACAGTGACAAACAGGTTAAAATACTTGTCGGAACACGCTGTTTTTGGATTCCGAATCCAACGAGTATTTTGACCATTGTCGTTTGTGTGGGCTGGTAGACTGGCTCCACTGGGAGCCTTCATCTGATGTATGATTGATGATTCTCATCTGTTACACTGCATTATGCTGTTCTGAAGTTTCGACATGAGTTAAAGAGTGGCCCTGAGATATAGAAAAGAGTCAAGTGTTTACTTAAACTAATTAATTATGCAGCAGTTACAGGGTTAACACACTCTACAGCCAGTTACGAAAAGATTTGTACTGCTGTTCAATCAGAAAAGCTGACAGGGGAGGCGCTGTAACCATAGTTAGAGGGACAGTTAAAGAAAAACAGCCAGTCTGTTAGCTGACTCAGTATGTATGTGAATCAGAGTGTCAGAGAGAGAAGATCAAGAAAGTTGCAAGAGAAACACACTGATACTCTCTCTCAGGAACTTACCTGCTAATCAGAAGTAAAGCTGTGGGTGTGTACACCGGGGACTGAAACCTGTGAAAATCAGAGGCAGTTATCTGCTGTCTCATCGTGGTTAGAGGAGAAGTGCTAAAGTGGAGTGAATGACATTGGATGTTCACAAAAAGAAACTTCGTCCGAAACCGGTGATGGATAATTGGCTAAGGAAAAACCCGGGCCTGCTGAGGGTGCCCGCCAGCCACATAGAGACATTGGTTAGGACTGTAGACAGATTATTTAGGGTCTTTTCTAGACTCAAGTCTTACACGAACATTTCCGGAAATAACGTCCGCGTGAGACTGTGGAACAAGTCCTACATGGGTGTTGGTAATTTTGTTCGGAGATCTTTAATTGGTTACTGGTACTCTGGGAATAGCGGATACTTTTGGAGGTTTGTTAACCATTGTGCTATGCTTCCAGCGTGCCCTTGAAATACGCATCATTCCAGTTATCTAAGGTAATGAGGTAAATAGCGGTCAGATTTTCTAAGTCCGCTGATAGGTAAAATATCTGTGAGTCCAGAGTATATAGTAAGGTGGCAAGGTGCATAGCACAAGGGTCCTGGTTTGTGTTTATATGTGCATGTTCTTGAGATATCTGGATAATACACCTTTTTATTTAGATTCTATTAAAAATATTCATTGGTCTGAACTGGTGTTGGAGTCATTCCCTTCGTCTGTGACATCGCTGTATTATGGGAAGCCTACCTCCATACATGGCTTACATATGAACACAGCCTTAAGCTATTGCACATTAGTATCTTTGTGACATGATTTTTTCTGATTTTAGTTTTGATTGGTTGTGATGGCCTTTTAAGGGTGTGACTCACTGGTTTTATCATTCGTGCTGTACATGTAAGTGTCTTTCACCCTTTGGAGTGTTTTTTGGACTATATAAATGTATATTTTAGTATTTTTTTTTGATAATGAATGACTTAATAATGTGCTGTATTTTGCAATTTTTGCTTCTTTGAATTGTGGATTATCCGGCTAAGTGCCAAGTGTTCATTTCAGAGACTTTAAAAGTGTGGCAGTGCCTGTTTGTAAACATTTTTAATTTATTATTACTCTGAACTATTCTCAAGACCAGGCCTGCACAAAATTTGGTCTGTGGGCTGCAGGTAGACCATCAAAATATTTCTGGCGGGTAAAGCTATGGCCCACAAAGAATTGGAACTTGTGTAAACCCTGTCCAAAATGGGCAACATTGGAAATTTAAAAGCATTCCCAGGCAGTCTGGGTGAGTTTCTAGGCAGTCAAAGGTCAGGACCGGTTTGTCCAGAGGCAATTCCAGTTGGTTTTAGCCCCCACCTCCTGTCAAATTGTGCAGGTCTTCTCTAGACAAATTTGGACTTTCCTACACAGCGTATTTAGGCTGTCCCCACCATAGAAACTTGTAGCCTTCCATTATTAAATGTAAAGTCTCATTTATAAAAATTGTAGTACATTCATTCATTTGCAAATATTCAAGTTTATAAATGTCCATACTCCCATTAAAATCTACTTGTATCCATTGGTAAGTCCATAATCCTATAAAAATCAATAATGATACTAAATAAGCATAATTTCTTTGGAGAGAAGATCATGTGGTCCTCTATGACATGCTGTAAAGTTCCAACAAGGTAGCAGCTGCATGCATACGGTAGAAGATCCCGAAAGGAAGACAGAGGTTGGTAATTATGGCCCATATTGTGAAACCATAGAAATGAACCTCTATACCAGTGTCAAATCGTACTCGAGCTCCAAAGGCAGGCATAATCCAGAACTGCGAGAAGAAGAGAAGAAACGACATTTAGTGGAGGAACAGGACACAAAAGTAACTGCATTGAGCTATTGCCAATAAGAAGCGTCTGCATACAGAATTTATAGAGAAGGCAACAAGACTGGAACCACACTGATTTTTGGAGCAGTATTGTAAGACTTCTCAGAAAATGAGATCATGTGATTAAACTGATTTCTGAGAAATCACTGAAAATCTAAGGTTTTCGTGAATTCTGTCCTAATGTCAATCTATAGTTCTGTTCACATCTGCATTGGAGGCTACATTGGGAGCTTCTGTCACAGAGTCCATCTCATTAGACTATGCAGTGTACTCAATAGTGGTGGGTTGCAATAATCCAAACATAGACTCTTTGTGACAATGCTTGGTCTGTTTTACACCGATAAATGTTTCATTTGTGGGACAAAATAATATAGTAGTCTACACTACTCCATCTTAAAAATAATAGGAGAGCATATAGTGCTATTTTTTTCCACTACACATCAAAGACCATGATGGAACCTTACAAACCCCTGGTGGTGCCCATCATATGACACAGCTGGTACTCTGTCATTTCTGGTTTTCTGCTCCTATAACAGAGCAGAGAACAAGAAATGGAAACACAGTATTCTAGGACATGACTGCTATCATCCAGTGCCACATCTTTCCACTGCTTGTGTGCAGTATTGCAATGCAATGGGGTGGCATGTAACTGTTTTCAGGAACTAATGAATGGTAGTGGTAGTGATACTTATTACCTTAATGACCTCCAATCATCATTAAGGTAGTACAAGTCCTCAGTGTGAAGCGACAGGTTTTGTCCTCGCAGCAGTAGTGGGGATGAGTTCCTACTTATAGGGAACCTGTCACATAGGTTATGCCCCCCTTGCTGAGGACAGCACAAGCTAGTGTCAGACCTGCTGTTTCCAGCACTGTGCCCCTTATTCTGTAAGATGCAGCAGTTTCAGAGCATTTAATGCTCAAATCTTATTCATGAGCAGGTGTTAGCCCCGCCCACCAAAGGCTAGCCCTGCCCACTGACAGTTATTCACATGTTTCTACCTATTCAAAGTAATAGGTTTATCAGTTATGAGGTGGGTGGGGCTAGCCTCAGGTGGGCGGGGAATTAAAAAAATGGACTCTTTAAATGACTCTTTTCTGGCTGAAAACTGCAGGTTTGAGCACTAAATACTCAAAAACTAGAGCATCTTACAGAATAAGGGGCACAGCGCTGGAAACAGCAGGTCTGACACTAGCTTGTGCTGCCCTTAGCAAGGGGGGCATAATTATGTGACAGGTTCTCTTTAAGAATGAAGCGGTACTAATTGGTCCTTTTCTTAAAAAAATACAGTTTCTGCTGCATAAAACAAGGCCTCGTATAGCAATGTCAATAAATAAATGTAAAGAGAAGTCATGGCTAAAATGTAGAAAGGCAACACAAAAAATGCTTGTTCATTGTGGGATTAACCCTTTACTGATGAATGATGTAACTGTACATCATGAGGGAGTATAGAGTGGGCTGACACCTGCGGAACCTTTATAACCACTTAAATGCTGTGGACAACGCAACTGTGGCATCTAAGACATTACAAAACAGTGCGGCACTCTGTTCCACCACCCAAAAGCCCCCTGATTGCGGAGTGCCAATTTGCCGTCAGTGCAGCCCAATGAAAGACTTGTAGCCTGCCATCTTACTACCCTATTCTGCTATTCTGCAATATAAACATCACAGGCAACAAGTATGAATGGGGTTGCGCCAGGTTTCTGCCGTGTTTTGAGTAAAAAAAAACTGTTGCAGCCCTGGTCTATAGATATATGAAAGCCGTACGCCTAAACTTGGCGGCACAAATATGCTATGCAAGGCATGCCACATGCCAGATTTAGGAATCCATGTAGGACACTTTCATACATTTGAGCACCTTCTACACTTAAGTTCATCCATGTCACTCAATGCGTATCAACACGTTCATAAAAGCCTGATCTATTAAAATATAACATGATTTATCCCTTATGGTGAAAAAAAGGCCAAAATTATGTTTTTTATTGTTTTGCTTCCCCCCAAAAGGGTAAAAAAAATGTGAGTTCCAGTACCTAAAATGGTACTAATAAAAGCTACACTGCAGCCAAGACAAGAGAAGAAAAAATAGAGAATCCAGTGGTCTCAAAAATTGTAAAGCAAGTTTAAAAAATTCTAATAATAATTCTAATAATTATAGTAAAACATAATGAAACCTATAACAATTTGGTTGAGCTACAGAATAAATAATGTCATTTATACTGCACAGTGAACTCCATAAAAATTTGACGGATCTCAGGATTTTTTAACTTAATTTACAGTGATATAAAAAATGACTAAAAATTCTTAAAAAATATGTAAAGCTAAAACCTAGAAATAGGCAGAGACTCATTACTTACTATTATGTTACAAAGGAAAAGAAACAGGTACACATCCTTCATAGTTTTTCTTTTCTTGAGGTGACTCTTGATATGAGCAGTCAAGGTTTCTCTTCTTGTCATTCTCCTGTTGTAGTTCTTTGGAGGTCCAGTAAGAGATTCTCTTCTCTCGCTTTCTTGGGCATTCTCCTGCTTTATGGTCTCATGGAGTACTGTTGGGCTAGGGGTACTTGACCTAAGAGGACTAAATAATATATTGGGTGGAAGACGATGCAGTCCTTCGATGATAAAAACATTCTGGATAGAGTGCTGAAGAATCATCAACAGTGAATAACTAAGGGTTAATCCACACAAAATGTTAAAGGGTTTTGTGGACACCATGGCTATGATTGAGTAGTAGGAAATTGCATATTGGCCTAGTGTTGCTCCAAGTAAAAGAGTCATATCCAGTGTACGACTTGGGTTCTTCTGATTGTCCATACTTCTTTTATCTAATCTGAAGATAATAATTCCCACTATATTGGCCAGAAACATAAGGGAAAGGCTGATCACATGAAAAATGTAGAAGGTGTTCACTGACAACCAATGCTTATGAATGTTCTCCCTGCCAACTTCATACATGATGAACATCACTAGTCCAATCACGAAAACGGCCAGACCAGCTACGAGTCCCAGAAGAGGTATATGTTTGCGGACTCCTGGTCCTATTCCATGATGGAACAAAGCATTTTCATCAATTTGACGTCCTACGTTCTTCCACATAATATAAATCATAGCTGCAGCAAACAGGTTATATTCGATGTTGAAGGGGTACAGGTAGGTGAAGATTGTGCTGCTATTCATGCATTGTGATTTGCATCCACATCTGTACACGTTTTCATATTCCTCTGTGAAGACAAAGTCAAATGTTTATTAGGTTGCTTGATCGAGGTATGTAGTATGCTGTAGGCATTTGTGGAAATAAAATTGTCTTCGATTTATATCAAGTGATTAAAGGTGTGCTCCCACCACAGACATTGATGGTATATTGATAGTATATGCTATCAAAGTCTTATAGTTGCAGATCCCACCTTTGAGACCTGCACCTATCTCAGGATCAGGCCCCAAAAGTTAGGAAGCAGATTGGGGAGCTAGCCAGACATGTGCACATTGGGACTTCCCAGTACAGGTGAGCATTGTGTTGGGCTGTACTCAGAACTCCTATAAAACAGAACGGAGAATTGAGAGTAAGCTTGACCGGCTCTCCATTCTGCTTTTGGGGGCCCGTTCCTAAGATAGGTGTAGGTCATAGAGGTGGGACCCTCACCTATTAGGCTTTGATGGCATATCCTAGCAATATGCCATCGAAGTCTATGGTGGGAGCACCCCTTCAACATAATAATTTATATAGCTTAAAGGGGTGTTACAGTTTTTTTTTTAAATTAATGATACATGAGGCCGCAGTGGGAAAACTGGTCTTCACTTCCTGTGCCATCCAGCAGCAGAGGCTTGCACTCCATTCACTCACTATGGAGTGTGATCCTTTGTTGTTGGACAGAATGTGGCACGAGAAGGGAAGAGGAGCGGATCCCAGAGCGATACAGAACTGCAGCGGCGGGGGACCAGGAGGTGTGTATGCCTTTTTTTTTAAATTTCCTTTATCTAGGCCCCATTTCACTTTAATTTAAAAAAACTGGAACATCGCTTTAAGATTTCTGTAAATGCCTACACACTGCATGTATACACATATTCGGTAGCCACTTGACCGTACTAACCTGCAGAATTAATTTAACAGGTTTTTTAGTGTGAAACTTGAATAGTGTAAAAATTGTAAATAAAAAAAATGCAGAATAAATGTTTCTTTTTATATTCACACCAGAAAAAAAGATCAAAATGACGCATGATGTAATTTATATGAACAAAAAAATGTGTAAAACGTTTTCTGAGGGCTTTCACACAACGGGAAGATGCAGGCGCTCAGGCTACCTTGATTAATAGTGAGTACGGAATAGTATAAAACATAGCATATAGCGATGTATGAAAAGTTATGAAGAGCTTTATCAGGCATACAGGTCTCAAGCAATGCGGGGATGTATATACACACAATGGGCCACATGTATGAAAACTATATTGGCCTAAGACTTTCTTTGTTGCCCATAGCAACCAATAGCAAAATAGTGGCAGGCTTATTCAATTGTAAAACAGTATCAAAAATTTATTAAAAAGTCCTATAGATACAAGACTTCAACAAAACAGCGTTTGTTACTTGCGATTATTGTGGAAGGCATTCCATAGTAGGCGGCATAATTCAGATCAGGAACATATATTCATTTGCAGTACTACGACCGCATAGTTCTGGCCGCTCCAGCTTGGAGCACAGCAATTCCTGACAGGCGGGCGTGACGCAGGGCGCGCGACGTTTCGGGGGACCTCCCCCTTTCTCAAGCACGCGCTGCTGACTTACCCTCTGCAATTTATAGGTAAGTACAACAAGGTGTATACTGCTTAGGCCGCTACATCTAGCTAACCAATCCTACATTGGCACTCACAAAAATGCTCTAAGACCCCAACTTTCGTTCATCCCAGCTGGTGCAAGCGTGTTCAATTCGTAGATCCATCTCGCCTCTCGTCGTAAAAGAAGCATTTCAATGGATTGTCCCTCCCTCATTTCAACTTCCTCTAACACAGCCCATCTTAGTTCTGATACACTATGATTATTTTCTAAAAAATGCCTAGCAACGCTCGTCTCACCAAAACTCTTCCCTTCGCCTTGTTCTACACGTTTATTTTTCAACGCTACCCTGATGTTACTCCGATGTTCGTTAAGTCTAATTTTTACACTTCGTGTTGTTTGCCCAACATACGCAATCCCGCACGGGCATTTTAAGATGTAAATCGCATTCTTCGTATTACATGTGAACGCTCCTCTAATTGGTATCTTTTTTCCACTACAGGGATGTGTAATATATGGGCCTCGCATAACCGCACTGCATTTCTGACAGTTAGCACACGGATAAGTTCCTTTTCTTTCTAGATTCAAAAAGAGTTTCTGACTATTAGATTTTTTCTTTCCCCGTATGTCACTTTGAACTATTTGGCACCCTATTGTACGTCCTTTATGATAAACAAAGAACGGTAAATCTTTGAATAATCTGCCACATTTGACATCACTCCTCAATATATTCCAGTGCTTTTGTATTGTTCTCTTAATCATTTCACTGTGTGTGTCATACGTGCTAACATAAGCAAGTTTCCCATAATCTTCCTTCTTCTGATGTCTATTAAATAAAGCGGAGCTATCTTTTTCACCTATATCTCGCGCTATTGTTTCTATTTTAGTTTTGTCATACCCTCTTTCCACGAATTTTTCAATCATCTTCTGACTATGTTGTTGATAGAGTTGTTGAGAAGAACAGATGCGCTTTACCCTGGTGAATTGGCCCTTTACAATCCCATCAAATACTTTTGGTGCATGGTAACTTTTTTTATGAAGAACATTATTCTTTTCAATTGGTTTAGTGAACAAGCCAGTAGAAAACCCTTCCTTAGTCTTCCTCACCTCAACATCAAGGTAGTGGATGACCTCCTTGTCCATGGTGGCAGTGAATTTATAAAAATCCACATTGAAATCAAATGGAGACATTTCATTAACTTTTGAATTTTGTCCCAGTTAATGAAATGTCTCCATTTGATTTCAATGGGGGTTTTTTTATAAATTTTTGGAGTATATGAAAATGTTTTTTAGGATACTCAAAAAAAAGGGGTGAGAGTGAAAAAATTCGGGAAATTATATAAGGCAGAAATTTTTTGACCCGGAAGTAAGCAATATGCTGGAAGCGTTTTACGGTTTTTAAAAATCAGAATTTTTTTAGAAAGTGGGAAAAGGTGATAAAAATAAAAAAAAAATTCACGGGGAAAAGGGGTAAGCTTGCAGGAATTTAAGAAGGGGGAATTTATAGTTAAAAAAAGCTGAAAAGGGGGGGGGGGGAAACCATTGCCCCAAGATAGAACAAAAGTTTTTAGTGGGGCCCCAAAACAAAAAAAAGACCATACAGTCTACAAAAAATTGATGAACCCCCTACAGTAAAGTAAGACAAGCGTTTGAACGGTATTTTGGGGGAAGCGTTAGAAAAAGATTTATCACTGAAAAAAATTAAAATTTTTAATCTGTAAATACCAGTATTCCCCATCCTTATTGGTAAAAAAAATACAAAGTCCCCTCACTGAACCCCCGGTGCCCAAAAACGTTCGGGGATAGGCCCCTTGTTGGCCTTTTGCCTATTTCGATTATTTTTTGCAAAAAGCAGTTAAGGAGATCCCTATTTAAGGACAAGGTCAATTTTACGGGCCCTTGAGTTATAGTAGATAAGAGTCCTTTAGGGTTACTTTGGGAGTAAGATCGCTTTTACTAATACCCCCTATGGGAAGGGATGCGGCTGCCGAAAGGGGGATAGGAGAGGATCCCATGTTAAAATCAAAAGATCAAATTTTTAATGACGTTGTTTGACATAGTTTTCCCGAAAATTTAATTTGGGGAGGATTCTCCCACAGCACAGGCACCTCTATGGGGTCGCCAGTTGGCCCGCATAAATGTGTTTAGCGTTACTATCAAAAAGTTTTAAATCGGCACAGTTTTTTATGGGTGGTTTTTTTGATAGCATATTTTTGGTTAAAATCGTGCATATTGTTAAGAAACGGCCATTTTTTGGGGCTTTTCCGAAATTTGGCGCCAGCAATCAGTTACAGAAAAGAACAGGGGGGATGTGTGTACGACGTATGACGGGTGTGTTGGGTTTGGGTTGGGTGGAAAAATTTAATGACCTTTTTTTTAAAAGAACGCCCCTTCCCGTTATGATCGTGTCTCTCGCATCTCAGAGAGAAAGGGGGTGGCTCTGTTGTGTCCAAAAAGCCAGCGAAATTATTATATTTCTTCCAGAGCCTCTACTATTTGTGTGATCCCTTTCAATTTAGTTGATTGAGATTGGAAGATTTTATATAGTTGGTAGAGAATTTTAAAGGGGCTCTACCGCTGTAAAGTACGGGGGGGGGGGGGGGGAGGGGCCCCCGCGGTCCGAACACAAACTCTATAAAGAATACTGGATAAAGTTACCGACTTGTGTGACTTCAATAGCTTTTTATTAAAAAGTTTTTTATTTTAAAATTTTCTGGATATTGGCAGCTGAACTTTAGGTAACCTTTTTATACGCAGGTTCTTTGTTGGTGAAAACTCCCTTTTTTTATCTATACATTTCAGATAGGTGTTCATTTTCAATTTTTCCCATTCCACCTTTGTTTGATATATCCCCTTGTATTAAAATTTGAATCCAGAAAATCAACAAGGTTTTAGGTGCCAAAAATAAAACCCTTTAATATCGAAAAAAATTTAGATAATGTTTTTTGACTTTGGTGCAATAAAGCTTTGTTCATTGAGGCACCCTTGCATAAATGTGAATACTGCAATTTTGTAGTACCACAGGTGAATTGTAGGTCCCAAAAAATCCCTTTTATTCCGAAAACATTTGATACGTGTTTTTTCATTTTGGCGCATACAGCCTTGTTCATTGAGGCACCTTGCACTTAAATGTGAATACTGCAATTTTTTAGTCACCACAGGTGAATTAATAGGTGCCAAAAAATTACCTTTTATTATCTGAATACATTTCAGATACGTGTTTTTTCACTTTGGCGCAGGCCAGCTTTGTTGATAGATCTACTTTGCAGTTAAATTTGAATACAGCACTTTTGTAGTCACCACAGGTGAATTGATAGGTGCCAAAAATGCCTTTTATTATCCGAACACATTTCAGATACGTTTTTTTTTGCACTTTTGCCCAGTCCAGATTTGTTGATAGAGCCACCTTGCAGTTAAATTTGAATCCAGCAATTGTGTAGTTACCACTGGTGAATTGATAGGTGCCAAAAATACCTTTTATTATCCGAATACATTACAGATACGTGTTTTTTGACTTTGGCGCACTACAGCTTTGTTCATTGAGGCACCTTGCACTTAAATGTGAATACTGCAATTTTTTAGTCACCACAGGTGAATTGATAGGTGCCAAAAAATACCTTTTATTATCCGAATACATTTCAGATACGTGTTTTTTCACTTTGGCGCAGGCCAGCTTTGTTGATAGACCCACTTTGCAGTTAAATTTGAATACAGCAATTTTGTAGTCACCACAGGTGAATTGATAGGTGCCAAAAATACCTTTTATTATCCGAATACATTACAGATACGTGTTTTTTGCACTTTTGCCCAGTCCAGATTTGTTGATAGAGCCACCTTGCAGTTAAATTTGAATCCAGCAATTGTGTAGTTACCACTGGTGAATTGATAGGTGCCAAAAAATACCTTTTATTATCCGAATACATTACAGATACGTGTTTTTTTACTTTGGCGCACTACAGCTTTGTTCATTGAGGCACCTTGCACTTAAATGGAATACTGCAATTTTTTAGTCACCACGGGGTGAATTGATAGGTGCCAAAAATACCTTTTATTATCCAAAATAATTTCAGATACGTGTTTTTTCACTTTGGCGCAGGCCAGCTTTGTTGATAGATCTACTTTGCAGTTAAATTTGAATACAGCAATTTGTAGTCACACAGGTGAATTGATAGGTGCCAAAAATACCTTTTATTATCCGAATAAATTATAGATACGTGTTTTTTGCATTTTCCCCAGTCCAGATTTGTTGATAGAGCCCCCTTGCAGTTAAATTTAATCCAGCAATTGTGTATTTTACCATGGTGAATTGGTAGGTGCCAAAAATACCTTTTTTTATCCGAATACATTTCAGATACGTGTTTTTGACTTTGGCGCATACAGCTTTGTTCATTGGACGCAGCTTGCACGTAATCGAAAACAGCAATTTTATAGTCACCACAGGTAAATTTGAAAGGTGCAAAAAATACTTTTTTATTATTCGATACATTTCAGATCGTGTTTTTTGACTTTGGCGACTACGCTTTGTTCATTGCGCAGTTGCACGTAAATCTGAAAACACAATTTTATAGTCACCACAGGGAATTGAAAGGTGCAAAAAAATACTTTTAAATTATTCAAAACATTTCAGAACTGTTTTTTTACTTTGGCCCCTACAGCTTTGTTCATTGACGCGCTTGCCGTAAATTTTAAAAACAGCAATTTTTATGTCCCACAGGGAATTAAAAGGGTAAAAAAAATAAATTTTATATTCGAATATTTTTCAGTAGGGTTTTTTTTGACTTTGGGCACAAAAGCTTTGTTCATTGACGCGCTTGCACGTAAATCTGAAAAAGAAATTTTTTATGTCCCCAAGGTAATTAAAAGGGTGCAAAAAATACCGGTATTATAAAAAAACAAAACAAAAAATGTTTTTGATTTGGGCATACAGTTTGTTCTTTGACGCAGTTTGCAGAAAAACTAAAAAAAAAGAAATTTTTATAGTCCCCAAAAGGTGATTAAAAAGGTGAAAAAAAAACCCGTGTATTATACGAAAACATAACGAACGTGTTTTTTGGCTTTTGCCAGTCCAGATTTATTGATAGGACCCCTTGCAGTTTAAAATTTGAATCCAGCAATTTTGTTTTGATTAGAGGGATTGAGAAATAGCTGTGATTTTCCCGTTTTTTAATAAGGATTTTCCAAAAACTATTCCATACCTTTAAAATTTTTTATATTTTGAACATGGAGTAAATGCAGGGGTAAGCGAGAAAAGGGGGGGAGCACATGGAGGTAGGGGAAAACAGAAAAGGGTTCTCCTTCCAGTGCTGGCGACAACACGCTGCCCGCGGATCGTCATTGCGGACCGTAGGCCCGTCATCGCTGGGTCAGGGGCTGTGAATCTCAGTAAAGAAAAAGCGTCGCCCAAACTGTCCCTTTAGGGTTAAAGCAACTGCTCCGCAGTTTCCCCCTCGTCCCCCAGTCCCCCGGCCAAAATGTCGTCATAGCATCATCACTCCCCTCCCAAAATGAAGCAGCCCAAAAAGTCAACTCTGTCCCACCCCTGTGGATAATCCCTTGTCTGAAGACCCCTTTGTGACAAAATGCGGTTGGGGTCAGAAGGCATGTTAAAAGATCAAGAGGATGATTTTGTCTGCTCTGACGCCCAGTTACTGATGCCATCAGAGGAGGAGAAGGAAGCCGGTCAATCGGCAAAAATCCCGGGCGGTCGGCAACACCTTGCAGGCCCTCTTGCTTGTAGCCCGCAGCTTCTGGATGCAGAAAGTCAGGACGACCAAGTCACCTGTGTTGATGATGATGATGATGACGACATTGCGGATCCATCGTGGTCTTTTCCGCAGAATTTGCTTGCGAGCGCTTCATCAGTGGACGAGGAGGAAGACGATGGGGTAGTGTCAATACGGGTCCCGCCACAAAAAGGGAGAGGGCGGTCGCAGAAGTCCGCTGATATGATTCCGCCAGCCATGGTCAGCGCAAACCCCGCTCCTCGCTTATCGCCGTCAAAAAGGTCCAGGACCTCTCAAGCCTGGGCCTTCTTTGAGCAAGCCTCTGATTCACCCAGCGATGTCATATGCCGCCTTTGCCGTAAACGCATAAGTAGAGGCAAGAACCTTAGTGGTTAACCACCACAAACACTACCATGTACTCTACTTAAGCACGATGTATAGGTGTAGAGAACCCTTGATATAATGAAATGAAGTTCTGGGTATACCAATACAATTTAAACCAAAACAACTACAGGTATAACACCTAGAATAAAGATACATAAAACATAACTTTTAATAAAAATAAATAAGAATTGAGAAAGAAAACGAAAAAACACCCTCAAATATACCCTATCAAAGACCTGTCTGCCTCAAAAATGGGGAAATCGCCCCAATAAGGGCGCCCCCACACTGGAACCTAAACTAACCCTGTCCCTAGCTACATCTAAATGAAAAAAAGAAAAAAACATCTACCACAAAGGGAGTGCACAAACAAAAAAAGTGCTGTTATAAATAACAATACAACAGAAAATATACGTTTGATGTTCAATAATACTAGGAATTGATGATGCGTAAATGGAAGATGATCAATAACGCATAAATATTCCAACCGTTACTGTTTGGGGCCCTGTCTCAGTAATCAGATAGGGGGGATCTGTACATGACTTATCCTGGACCCGCCCTCTATCTTACCAGCCCTGTTTTCCCATCATTAAGGGACGTGAGTTATATTTATTGCATACATCTTTTGTTTTTTTCCTTAGATGTTCCGTATTGTTTTATCAACTGCAATTTTTCCCTGATGAACCCCAGTATCTAGGGGGGAAACGCGTTGGAATATTGGAATATTTATGCGTTATTGATCATCTTCCTATGACGCATCATCAATTCAGGAATATTGGAATATTTATGCGTTATTGATCATCTTCCTATGACGCATCATCAATTCATAGTATTATTGAACATCAAACGTATATTGTCTTTTTGTATTGTTATTTATCACAGCACTTTTTTTTGTTTGTGCACCCCATTTGTGGTATATGTGTTTTTTTTTTTTTTTTCATTTAGATGTAGCTGGGACAGGTTATTTAGGTTCCAGTGTGGGGGCGCACTTATTTGGGCGATTTCACCATTTTTGAGGAAGAAAGGTCTTTGATAGGGTATATTTGAGGGTGTCTTATCGTTTTCTTTCTCAATTCTTATTTATTTTTATTAAAAGTTATGTTTTATGTATATTTATTCTAGGTGTTATACCTTTAGTTGTTGTGGTTAACCACCACCAACATGTCTAGTCACATGCAGCGAATGCATGAGTTGAAATGGAGGGAACACTTGGCCAAAAAAGGCCAGACCGACGCCGGGCCTCCAAAACCACTGGCACACCCTCTGTCTCCGCCACCACCGCCACCCCCACCACCACGCATTCCTCAGCTGCCCATGTCTCTCAGAGTCATGATCAGGGATCAGCCTCCGCTTCAGCCTCCACCGTCGCCCAAGTACCACCAGCACCACCAGAGACCCATCCTACCCCTTCTCCTTTAGCCAGTTTGACGACCTGCACGCCGTACAGCGGCCAGTCAAGCGGCAAGCCTTCTGTCTTCCAGGGTTGGGAGCAGAAGAAACACTTTAACCCAAACCATCCCAAAGCCAAAAGCCTGAATGTCGGCATTGCCAGGCTTTTGGTGGACACAGATGGGTTCCGCCACGTCATGGCCCTTGCCTGCCCCCAATACCAGATGCCGAGCAGGCATTTCTTTGCCAGAAAAGCCGTCCCTGCCCTGGCCAGCCACGTGTCATCTAAAGCGCGTTGTCTGCATCTGTGGCCGGAAAAGTCCATTCGACCACCAGACACATGAACTAGCAAGCACGGCCAAGGCCGCAATCTCTCTGTGACAGCTCACTGGGTTAGCTGGGTGGATGTCGCTGGGGGTGACGGTGGCTCTCAGGCTCGGCGCACGCTCTTCAAAGCCGCAGGGATGGTGCAGGGCTCTTTTTCCCAAGGTCCTCTGGTGGCATACAGTGCCCAGAGAAACCAAGCCGTTTTGAAATTAATCTGTCTTTGAGACCGTACCCACACAGGTCAGGAGCTGTGGACGGCTCTCCGCTACGTGAACGAGCGCTGGCTGGGTGTCAAGAACCTTGTGCCAGGCAAGGTGGTATGCGATAACGGGCGAAATCTGCTGGCCGTCCTTAAGATCGGTAGGCTGGAGCACATCCCTTGCCTGGCACATGTCATGAACCTGGTCGTCCAGAAATTTCTAAAGAGCTACCCATGTCTGGACTGCCTGCTGAAGAAGGCTCGAGGTCTGAGTTCGCACTTCCGCCGTTCGCACCCTGCTTCATCCCGCCTGGCTGCGTTGCAGCGCAGGGGCGTTGCTAGGGTCCTAAAACATCCGGGGCTCGGGCCCTTTGTGTTTTTCTGGGTAGGGCTGGGTTCACACGACATTTTTCGCGCCTCATTGTGAACTGCGGATGTTTTTTTACAGAGAAAAACCTTCTGTTCCTGTCACTAATTTTCTGCACATCCCACACAGATCCCCGCCCATCTCTCAGCAGTCACTGTACAGTAAAAATCACCAATGACAAATTTACTTTTTCAGAACTTCTCACCTCATATGACAATACCCCTAAACAGTCACCAAAACATCCACCTACACATGGAGCAAATCTACCAGACAAGTGATTGTTACTAAAACCCTCCTACAAAACCAAGACCCCAAACAATTACTACTTAAGGCATAGTTGCCAACTTTTGAAAGTGAAAAAGCAGGAGACTCTAGTGGGCGGCGCGCTAGGCGCGCCGCGGCAAAAAATTTGCATGGACACGCCCATCTTGTCGGTATGCCACGCCCTTCAAAAGCCACACCCACTCCACCTAACTGTATAACGGCATAGGAAGAAAGCCAGGTAGATGCCCTTATAGCAGGTAGTAGCCCCCATAACCAGGTAGTGCCCCTTACAGGCTGGTAGATGTCCCCTTGTAGCCAGTAGATGCCCCTCTGTAGCCAGTAGAGCCAAATTTGTAGCCAGGTAGATGCCCCCCTTTGTTAGCCAGGTAGGTGCCCCCCTTTGTTAGCAATGTAGTGCCCCCATTGTTAGCCAGGTAGTGCCCCATCTGTTAGCCAGGTAGTGCCCCCATTGTTGCCAGGAATTGCCCCCATTGGTTGCCGGGTAGACCCCCCTTTGTTGCCAGGTGGGCCCCCCATTGTTTCCCGGTGTGCCCCCACTTTTAGCGGGTAGTGCCCCCATCTGTTTACCCGGGGGAGTGCCCCATCTGTTAGCCAAGTAGTGCCCCCTCGTTACCCAAGTATTTGCCCCCATGTTACCAAGTAGTCCCCCCCATCGTTAGCAAGTAGTGCCCCATCGTTAGCCAGGTAGTGCCCCATTGTTACCCCAGGTAGTGCCCAATTGGTTGCCAGGTAGTCCCCCCCTTTGGTTGCGGTAGTGCCCCCATTGTTTGCAGGTGTGCCCCCATTGTTGCCGGTAGTGCCCCATTGTTTGCCAGGTAGTGCCCCCATCTGTTAGCGGTAGTGCCCCCATTTTACCCCAGGTAGTGCCCCCATCTGTTGCCAGGTATGCCCCTCTGTTAGCCGGGTAGTGCCCCCATTGTTAGCCAGGTAGTGCCCCCATTTTTGCCAGGTAGGCCCCCTCTGTTGCCGGGGTAGTCCCCCCTCTTTTCCCAGGTAGTGCCCCCATCTGTTAGCGGTGGGCCCCCCATTGTTAGCCAGGTTTGCCCCCTTTGTTGCAGGTAGTGCCCCCTTGTTGCGGGTAGTGCCCCCCAATGTTAGCCAGGTAGTGCCCCCATCTGTTAGCCAGGTAGTGCCCCTTTGTGCCAGGTGGGCCCCCCTTTGTTCCCGGGTAGTGCCCCCATTGTTCCCAGGTAGTCCCCCTTCTGTTGCCAGGTAGTGCCCCCTTGTTGCCGGTAGTCCCCCTTTTTGTTCCCAGGTAGTGCCCCCTTTTTGCAGGTATGCCCCTTGTTGCCAGGTAGTGCCCCCCTGTTCCCAAGGTATGCCCCTTTGTTCCCAGGTAGTGCCCCTTTGGCCAGGTAGTGCCCCATTGTTGCCAGGTGTCCCCCCTTGTTGCCAGGTAGTTGCCCTCTCTTTTTGCAGTAGAGCCCCAAAAGCAAAAAAATAAAATAATAAAATCCACTTACCTCACCGGGGCCCTTGCAGCGGGGCCAGCTCCCGCCCGTTTCCCCTCGCGGCGCAGGGGAAGTGAGACGCCGGGGTCACCCCCCTGCACCCGCGGGTCCTTCCCCCTGCGCCGTTTGAATGTATGGCGGCGCACACACGGGCCGAAATACAGGGGAGGAGGGGGGGGGAGCGATCCCCCCCTGCCCCCTCCCCGCCAAGTGGCCCGCGGGGGGGGAGCGGCCCGCTGCGGCCGCTGCACCGCTGTAGGGGGTTTTCCCGCGGCGCAAAGTAGGCCCCGCGCTCTTTGCGCGCGGTAATTTTAAAGGACCCCCCCCGCCTGCGGCGGGGGGGGGGGAATGCCAACCCCCCAAAGGGAGGGGGGAGGGGCCCCCCAAATAGGGGGAACCCCCCCCCCCAAAAAAGGGAGAGTTGGATGTATGATTAGGCTCAAATAATCCTCCCGACCCGACCCCGAAAAACCCCCACAGGGGACATCACTGCACAGGGCATAGGGGCAATATTACCGCTTAAGGGCCAGAAGTGGTACCTCAATTCCAGAACTCCTTAATTATAGGTATGATCCCTTTTGTTAGGTATATAGGGGCACTGAAGCAGTATATGGGGCCACAGGCAGTTAGGGGGCCAGGAAAATTTATGGGGGACAGGCGGTATATAGGGGCCACGGCAGGATAGGGGCCAAGGGTATTAGGGGGGCACAGGCAGTATATGGGGCCACGGGGCAAGTTTGGGGGACTAGGCGTATATGGGGCCAAAGGGCAGTTAGGGGGGGCATGAGGCGTTATAGGGGCCACAAAAAAGGTATTGGGGGCACTGAGGCAGAATATGGGTACTGAGGCAGTTATGGGGCCCAGGCAGGATATAGGGAACAGGAAGTATATGGGGGCCACAGGAGGTATATGGGACACAGGCAGATAGGGGGCCACAGGCAGTTATTAGGGACACAGGGTAAGGGGGGCCCACGGGCGGGTTATAGGTGCCAGGCAGTTGGTGGCCCAGGCAGGCATATGGGGGCCAAGGCAGGCGTTGGGGGCCCCCAGGCAGGCATAGGGGGGGCCACAGGAAGGGATAGGGGGGGGCCCACGGCAGGGATATAGAGCCCAGGCGGGTTGGGGGCAAGGCAGGGATAGGGGGGCCCAGGCAGAATATGTGGGCCACAAGGCAGGGATATGGGGGACAGGCAGGGATAGGGGGGCCAAAGGCAAAATGTGGGCCACAGGCAGCGATTGGGGGGCCAAAGGCAGGGTATGGGGGCCACGGGCGAATTGTGGGCCCAGGCGGGTTTTGGCCCCCCAACAGGCAGGTTTATGGGGGACGGGCCCGAATATGGGGGCCACAGAGAGGGATATGGGGGCCAAGGCAGCATATGGGGGCCACAGGCCTTTAGGGGCACGAAGGGATAGGGGGCCCAGGGGCGTTATGGGGGCCAAGGCAGGCATTATAGGGCCACCCAGGGATTGGAGGCCCAGGCGGGAATAGGGGGGCACAGGCGGGATATGGGGGCCACAGGCAGGGATTGGGGGCCACAGGCAGATATGGGGGCACAGGAGGGTTTATAGGGGCCAGGCAGGTATATGGGGGGCCACAGGCGTATATGGGGGCCACAGGGGGGGTAGGGGGGGCCAAGGAGGGATAGGGGGGCCACGGAGGGTAATGGGGGCCACGGAGGCTTTTTGGGGCACGGCGGGTATGGGGGCCCAGGCGGCTTTTAAGGGGCAAGGCAGGGTTATGGGGGCCAAGGAGGCATTATAGGGGCACAGGCAGGGAAAGGGGGCCACAGGGGGCTTAAATAGGGGCACAGGCAGGGATATGGGGGACAGGAGGCTTTTAGGGGCACGGCAGGGTTTAGGGGGGCCCACAGGCGGCATTATGGGGAAGGCAGTTATAGGGGCATGAGGCAGGTAAACGCGTTAAAAAAAAAACAACATTATATCACCTTAACCCCCCCGGCAAAGGCGTCCTCCTGAGCTCTGGCCCCGGCCTATGACGCGCTGTGCGCCGAGGAGAGGCAGCGTCGTGATGTCACATCATCGCGACGTGCCGGCTGAGGCGCAGGGGCCCCGGGCGGGTCCTCAGGCCGTGAGGACCCGGGGGGCCCCGCTGTGTCAGATGGGGTCCGCACTGTCTGCGGGGCAGGGAGGTCGCTCTTGCTCCGCAAAAACCCCTCAGTGAGTGTGCGTCCAGCGGACGCAAATGCAGCTAAAGGGAAAAGTGGGGTGCTCCACCCCAGGGCAGAGGCCTGGAGCCCGGGGGACTCGGGCCGGGGTGTTTTTTTCGGGGCCCGAAGTGAAAAATTTGCCGGGAAAAGCAGGGAAGGGGAAACCTGGGGGTTTTGAGCCCCCAAAGAGTGGGGGCAGGTGAAAGAGCTCTCCCCCCTCCTTCCCATTTTTGAGGAAGCCCCCAAAAGGGTTTCAGTGCGGAAAAAGCCCTTGTGCATAAAGCTTTGGGGTTGATTTTTATTTTCTGGAAAAACGATCTTTTGGACACTCGGGAAAACAACGGTCCCGCCAGCGACGGGGAGGGACGGACAAAAGATGTGGACAGGGAAACCCTTTCTCTCCGTAAAAATCCAAAAGGGCCCGACTTTTTCAATTTCATGGGTCTTCTTTTAGGCAGGGGGTTTTGGGGGTTTCCAGGTAGTCCCAAGGGGGCGCATAGCTTTTCGGGGTTGAATCATCTAAAAGGGCAAGTCAGGCCGTGTTGGAAGTTTGTGTAGGGGGGCGGGAGGGGGGAGGAGGATTCCTAGACCCCGGGGGTTATCGGCCCTCTCCCTTTGGGGAAAGAGGTTGGCGCGAATTTTGAGGCGGAGGAGGGGGGAAGATGGGGGAAGATGAGTTTGCTATTTTCCCCCCTCGCCCAGGGGTTTTGGGAAACCCAAGGGCCCTCCATCTCTCCATAAAGGTGCTTGGTTTGCCCCATTTTCCCCCCAACATGATCCTTTTTTAAAGGGGCCAAAATTTTTGAAAAAACAGTTACTGAGGGGCCCAACCCTCCTGGATCCCCGGGTACAAACAAAACCCCAGCCCCTTTCCTTCCACCCCCCCAAATAGAGATTTAAAAATGCGGGGAAATGGGGGACCTTGTTTGATTAAATCAACTGGGACATCTGTTGCATCTGCTTCCGTTCTTCAAATGTGGGCGGTGGAACAACGCCAGCGAGTGACAGCAGTAGGGGGTGCCAAGTAGCCGTAGGGGCGGGCAGCAGCAGGCCAAAGGTGGCAAAAACCCTAATGGGTGCCCCCGGGGCATCTTTTTTTCCAAAACCTCCCCAAAAGGCAGAAATGCGGGGGCCCACATACAAAAAACCCAGAGAAAGTTTTAGTCTTTGGTGCCGACTATCTGTGTTAAAAAAAACCTGATGTTTTTGTATGTGTTCCAGACCCAATTAGACTTCGGGGTTTATCCAAAAGGGGGACAAAAAGGGCCCCCGAGCTTGCTCGCACGCCTAGAGGTGTTGTTTTGCCCACAGCACCCAGCGTAATATTGGCGGCCCTTAGCCAGCCGGGGGGATTTCCATTACGAAAAAGGGCTTTTGGCTTTCCAAAAGAAAATGTGGTTTCGTTTGACTTTCATAAGATGAATCAGGGCCCATGGATCTTGTTGATGTTGTGGCCCCAATTGCCGAGGTACCGTTTTTTTGGGTTGGTCTCCCTTCAATTCCTCCCCAAAAAAGGGAAAATTTGTCCTTTTGGAAAAATTATTTTCAAAATGTTTCTTTTCTTACGGGCCAATTTTTATTTTTTTTCCCCAAACAGTTATTTTGATGGTTTTGCTGTGAGGGGGACTTTTAAAAGGACACAAGGTTTCATGAAAAAACCAATATTCCATTTACTCACTTCATCTTTGGGAATTTTTCGAAATTGTCAAGGGGTTTTGGGGGTCATTTTGCCTCAAATTTTTTAACGTGGCTGAGAAGTTTATTTAAATTTTTCGGGGTCATGTTGTGGAGATACAGAAAAAAATTATGGCCCTTTTGGGAAAACAAAAATTGTGGTTTTTTAAGTGGGCATTTCTCCCTCACAATTTTTAAAGTGGCTGAGAAGTCATTTTTAAAATTTTTTTGGGGGTCTTTTTTGCTGTGGTTAAAGCTTAATCAGGGTTTCCTTTGGGAAAACAGAATGTGGTTCAAAATGGCATTTTTCCCTCAAAATTTTTTAAAACAGTGGGGGAAAAGGGGTCTTTTTTTTTATAATTTTTTGGGTAATGCTGCTTTGAAATGCAGAAAAATTACTAAGGTTATTCTAAAAAATGTTGTTTCAAATTTGGGCATTTTTTCTTTAACAATTGTAAAAAAAGTGGCTTTTGGGTTGTTTTAAATTTTTTGGGGGGCCCTTTTTTGCTGGACATGCAGCTTTACTACGGGTTTCCTATTAAAAAAAAAATTTTGTTTCAAAACAGACTTTTGTTTTTTAAAAATTGCCCAAAAAAGTGGCTCAAGGGTCATGTTTTTGAATTTTTGGGGCATTTTGCGGGTGGAAAATGCAGCAAATACTACGGCCCTTTATTAAAAAAAAAAATGTTGTTTCAAACCAGAAAATTTTGTTCTTCACAATTGCCCAAAAAGGGGGCCATGGTCATGTTTTGAATTTTTGGGGGCATTTTTGCTGTGACTTTGCGCTATATACAGGTCCTTTTTATAAAAAAATGTTGTTTTTTTTAACAGACTTTTTTTTCACAATTGTCAAGCGTGGTCAAGGGTGATGGTCGGGTCAGAAACAGGAATAGGTGGGGACTTTGTTAAGGGGAACATATTGAAAAAATGATTTGGGTTTTTTCCCCAAGATCTTTAACATAACTATTTTAAACCCTGTATTGAGACAACCCCATTTAAAATAATTTAAAAAAAGAAAAAACAAAGGGCATGGTGGGAATTTAAACCTTTTTAAAAAGTGTTTTCTAGAATTAAAAATACTAAAAAACTTGCATGTAAATAAAGCTGTTAAAAAAAAATTTCCTTTTGGAAATTTTACAAGGGGGGGTACAGGAAAAATTGACCCGATGGAAATTTTTTTTCGAGGACATGGAGTATGGAGCACGGACAGGAAAAACCCAAAGAAAAGAGACCTTTTACTCCAGCACGTTGGGGTAAAAAGAGGGGAAAAAAAATTTCCCAAAAAAAAGGGCACCTGGGTTTTAAAAAAGGGGGGCGTTAAAAAAAACCGTATTTCCAAGTGAAGCTCAATTGGTTCCCGCCCTCTCGGAGGGGGCAAAGGGGCTACCCCGGGCTTGACTGTGTACTGGGAGGGCTGGGGGGTTTCTTTCCACAAATTCCGCCCCTTCCCCGCACCTTTCCGCACGGGCAGTTTTCGTTTGCTGCGTCATCAGGGCCCTTTTAACCTGCGTTTTTAAAGTGGGACGCCGGCCCGGGCTTCCCCCGCACCCCTGTTTAAATCGGCCCTGGGTTAAAGCTGTGGTCAGGACCCGGTATAGTCAAAAGTCCGTGAAACTAAAATGGTGGTTGAAAAACTCCTTTTTCCGGCACTTTTTAAATTGGGGGGCGGCGGTTTAATGGTTTTTTATACTGCAGTCCAGGCCGGTATAGTAATGTCAAGTTTAACTAAAAAAGGGGTGGTTGAAAAGGGCTCCTTTTTTTGGGCCCTTTTTTAAAATTTTGGGTCGACAGGTTTTAAAGGTCTTTTGCGGTCCAGGGGCAGTTCTAGTTTCCCTGTCCAGTTCAACTAAAATGGTGGTTTTAAAGAATCCTTTTTCCCGGGAAATTTTTAATTGTTGGGGGCAGACAGGTTTAAGGGTCATGCGTGGTCCAAAGGGCAGGGTTTGGGCAATGTCGTTCAACTAAAAAAGGTGGGTTTAAAGGGTAATTTCTTCCGGCCCCTTTTTTAAACTGTGGGGTTTATGCAGGTTTTTTGGGCCTGCTGCTTTCCGGACAGGGATATTCAAAAGTCCCGTTCAAGGGAAAAATGGTGGTTCAAATAATACTGCCTTCTGGCCCCTTTTTAATTTTGTGGGTGTGCAGGTTTAAGGGGCAGGCTGTGGTACAAAACAGGGGGGTGAATGGTGTGTGACTTTTTTCCTGTGGCTTTTATAGCCTAAGTGTTGTGCCTTTAAAATTTTAGCAGGTTTCCAATTTTTACTTTTTGTGGCTTTTTTAAATTTCCCGGGTTCTCCCCGCCCTGTTTGGGGGTTAAAAAAATGAAGGTTTTTGGGTTTCTCTCCCATAGGCCCTTTTAAAGGTAATTTTTTTTTTGGGTGATGACTACGACTATCAAAAAACCTTAAACGAAAGGTGGCCGCTATTGGGCTTTTCGGGCCCCATGTCGATTTTTCCCAAAGTAAACGTCAACACTAACGTAAAGTGTTAAAGGCTGCTTCCCAGAAAAGCAATATATTCAGAAGACACCGGGTTACAGTGATTTGGGGAGCCTGGGATCGGTTTGTGGGTGCATCTTTGGTCTATGGGGAAAAGGGAAAAAAAAAAAAGAAATTGGGAAAAATTTGTTGATTTAAATTAAATAAAATAAACCCTTTAATTAAATTTACTGCCACCATGGACAAGGATGTATCCACTACCTTGATGTTGAGGTGAGGAAGACTAAGGAAAGGGGTTTTTTCTACTGGCTTGTTCACTAAACCAATTGAAAGAATAATGTTCTTCAAAAAAAAAGTTCCCATGCACCAAAAGTATTTGATGGGTTTTGTAAAGGGCAATTCACGGGGGTTAAAGCGCTCTGTTCTTCTCAAACAACTCTATCACAACATAGTCATAAGATGATTGAAAAATTAGTGGAAAGAGGGTATGACATAACTAAAATAGAAACAATAGGGGCGAGTTTATAGGTGAAAAAGATCGCTACGCTTTATTTAATAGACATCAGAAGAGGAAGATTATGGGAAACTTGCTTATGTTAGCACTTTATGAAAAAACACAGTGAAATGATTAAGAGAACAATACAAAAGCACTGGAATATATTGAGGAGTGGATGTCAAATGTGGCAAATTTATTCAAAGATTTACATTCTTTGTTTATCGTAAAGGACGTACAATAGGGAGCCAAATAGTTAAAAGTGACATACGGGGAAAGAAAAAAAATTAATAGTCAGAAACTCTTCTTGAATCAGAAAGAAAAGGAACTTACCCGTTGTGCTAACTGTCAGAAATGCAGTGCGGTTATGCGAGGCCCATATATTACACATCCCTGTAGTGGAAAAAAGATACCAATTAGAGGAGCGTTCACATGTAATACGAAGAATGCGATTTATATCTTAAAATGCCCGTGCGGGATTGCGTATTTTTGGGCAAACAACACAAAGGGTTAAAAATTGACTTAACGAACATCAGAGTAACATCAGGGTAGGTTGAAAAATAAATTTGTGTAGAACAAGATGAAGGGAAGAGTTTTGGTGAGACGAGCGTTGCTAGGCATTTTTTAGAAAATAATCATAGTGTATCAGAACTAAGATGGGTGTTGTTTTGAGAGTTGAATTTTGGGGAGGGAATCCATTGAATGCTTCTTTTTATGACAAGGCTAGATGGATTTACGAATTGAACACGCTTGCACCAGCTGGGATGAATGAAAGTTGGGGTCTTAGAGCATTTTTGTGAGTGCCAATCAGAGTTCCCCTTTTATTTCATATAATGCTCTGAAAAAAATGAAAGGGGAGCTCTGATTGGTTGCTATTGGCAACAATGAAAGTCTTAGATCAAGACAGTTTTCATGCATGTCGCCCAATGTATCTGGGAAGCCAATGTTAAAAAAAAAAAAAAAAAAAGGGGGGGGAGGGTTTGGGAAAAAGAGGCTTGGTCGTTAGTAGACATACATAGATTAACAACAATTCATAAGAAATAAACCAATTTAAATAGCAATTACAATGAACATATATTAACTTAAAAGTAATACATTATTATTATTATTATTATTATTATTATTATTATTATTAAAAGGTAAAGAATGTGTTTCCATATAATATTATCAAAGTCTTGTGAGACCTGTAAAATAATTACTGCTCTCTGTAGTTGTCAAAACAAATTTAGTTAAAATACGGAGCATGTGAACCAGACCAAGCATTGGAGCGGCTAGCATTTCTTGTGCCATCCAGCATTTTGTAGTATCTTTTTTTTCCATGGGATCCTGAGCAGCTGGCCTTCCTTGTGCTCGCTCACCCAGCTTTCTAGGGGTTCCTGAGCGGCTGTCTGCTCATGCAAAGTCCTTTGTACACATTCTATGTTCCATGATATTATATCTCACATATTTCACATGCTCTGTATTTTAACTAAATTTGTTTTGACAACTACTGAGAGCAGTAATTATATTACAGGTCTCAAGAAACTTTGATGGAAACATTTTTTACCTAATAATAATAATAATTATTAGGTATTACTTTTAACTTAATATATGTTCATTGTAATTGCTATTTAAATTGATTTATTTTCTTATCTATTATGTTACTCCACAATTAAAAAAAAA
>JAODAL010020216.1:0-70051 GCA_025379985.1 Phyllomedusa bahiana | reverse complement strand
TGGACCCCGGGGGGTTTTAACCCCCCGCGGCCGGAGGCACTGGGCCGTGGGGATGGGGAATGAGCAGCGAAATATACCGCTGGTTTCATGCCGCGATCTTGCGTGCTTCCGTTTGTGAGCGCGCAAAGATCGCGGTGACGTACTCATACGGCAATTTGCGGGAACCCCTACCCGACATTGCCGTATGAGTACGGCAAATGTCGGTAAGGGGTTAAATCCCACTAATTTCCAACAGCCAACTAGGATTAGAAAGCATTGATTCTATCAAATATCTGTGAAATGCAGTCTGGTGGAAGAACCGTAACACAAAATCAACAGTGTTCTTCCTTCAGTCACTGAGATTTACAACTTCCCAATAGGACTAGCATTTGATAGTTTTCAACAAACTATTGTACAAATGCACAATTAGCGCCAAACTGAGACGCACTGAGTGAAATAGAAGTATTAACAAGTTATATGGATTAATGTGGCGGCCTTCGCACCACTGACAACAGGTGTAATTTACTATAAAATATGTATAAAACAATATGCGTACAACTGAGCTCTATGCGCCAAACCGACGCACGGACTGCAATAATTGTATTTAAATGTTATATGGATTATTATAGCGGCCTTCGCACCACTGACTACAGGCAAAATTTACTATCAAATATGTATAACACAATGGGCGACATGTATGATTCTCGCCACGTCGGAGCGCACGTTTCCGCCAATTTTTTTTGCCGAAATTTGCGCCTCATGTATGTCGGTGCCGAGGTGCGCTCATACATGCGGTGTAAAGTCCGACACGCCTCACCAGTGTGTGAGGCGCAGTGCGGGACTTAGGCGCAGTGCGGGACTGCGCCTAAGATTCGCCGCCCAAGGTAGTGTGATCATACATGCCGTGTAAAGTCCGCCACGCCTCGCCAGTGTGTGAGGTGCAGTGCGGGGACTTCTGCGCCTCATTTTCGCCGTCCGAGGAGGTGCGCTCATACACGCAGGGAAAAGTTCACCACGCCTCGCCAGTGTGTGGGGCGCAGTGCGGGACTTAGGTGCTGTGCGGGACTGCGGCAAACATGTATTCCGATTTGAGACAGGCTGGAAAACAGCGAGAAATCATTAAATATGTCCGTGCGGCATGGAGTATGAATCAAAAAATCGCCTTTATAAACGCGTCAAACATTATCTGAAAAAGAGCTCAAACCTACTAAAAAATACATAAATAAAATCACTTTCCAAAAATCAAGAACGGCGCTACATCGGGAATTTGGATATTAAAAAATTGCCAGGAAATATAGTAACTCAAATTCTGTAAGCTGATCTCAGTGGTCGGCATAAACCAGCCAATCAGAATAGGAGTGACAGGGACCCATTAAAACCTATGGAGAAGAATTGACCAATCAAATTCAAAGGCGGGACAGTTCAAAATACAGTAAAAATGCAGAAAAGAGCTGATTGGTTGACCTAGCGGAGGCTTGGCTATCCCAGCCAATCAGAGCGCGAGCTACTTGTCCCATTGCAGTCTATGGAGAGATCGGGGCAATGAAATCTCGGCTCTCAGCACCGTGCGGCATGGAGTATGATAAAAAAAATAGTTTTTATTAAGTGTAAAATATTATCTGAAAAACAGCGGGAAACCTTCTATAAACATACATAACAAAAATCCCTAACAAGCGTTTGTCCCCGGGGCCCGGCGTACATCAGGAATTGGGATATAGAGAATTGCCCGGAAATTCAGTAATTCAAATTCTTTAGCTCTTCTCATTGGTCGGCATAACCAGCCAATCAGAATAGGAGCGACAGTGGCCCATTATAACCTATGGAGGAGTATTGACCAATCAGAATAGGAGCGACAGTGACCCATTATAAGCTATGGAGAAGTATGGACCAATCAAAATCAAAGGCGGGACAGTTCCAAATACAGTAAAAATTCAGAAAAGAGCTAATTGGTTGAGCTAGCGGGGGCTTGGCTATCCTGGCCAAACAGAGCACGAGCTACTTGTCCCATTGTAGTCTATGGAGAGATCGGGGCATGAAAATCTCGGCGCTCAGCGCCGTGCGGCATTGAGTATGATAAAAAAAAAACATTTTTTTTTTGTGTAAAAATTTTTCTCTGAAAAAGGCTGAAACCTTTAAAAATTTTAAAAACCATTTAAATTCCGACCAACGCTTTGTCCCCCTAAATCGGCGCTACAAAAGGGAAATTTGGGGGTTTTTTAGGAATTGCCGGGAAATACAGAAAATTAAAAATTGTTTAACCCTTTTCCTTTGGTCGGCAGAAAAAACCACCAAAATCAAAATGGGAGTGATGGGGGGCCCATTTTAACCTAGGGAGGGTATTGACCAAATCAAAAATAGGAGTGACAGGGCCCATTAAAAACCTATGGGAAAAAATTGACCCAAACCCATTTCAAAGGCGGGACAGTTCAAAATACATTTAAAATGCAAAAAATGATGATTGGTTGGTTTGCGGGAGTTGGCCCTTACCCCGGGCCAATCAAGAGCGCGAGTACTTTTAATATTTTTTCTATGGGGAAAAAAGAAATGCAGAGCGAGCCCCTGTTTGTGTTTGGAAATTTTTAAAAGGGGGGCGGTTATTTGGACCAAGGGGGGAGAGGCGAGCGACGCCTTATGGGTTTTTAATTTTAATCTGGAAAAAAACTGTACAGGGCCAAAAATCAAATGTTTAAAAATCAAAATTTTCCCCGGGAATGTGTATATAAAATATCAATAAAAAGGGGGGTTTAAGGGTAAAAAAAATTTTAAAATTCAATAAAATCATTTTTGCCCCAATTTTTTTAAAGCCAAGGATAAATTTGGGTTATGGGTGTAAAAAAAAATTTAAAGAAATAAAATGTTTTTTATTGAATTATATTTTTTTTCTTTCCCCCCCATATTTTTGATTTATTTTATTTTACACATTGGGACAACTTCGGGAAAGTCTTATCTTTTGATTTCGGCCATGTCATTTTTATTTCCAGATTTTTTTTGGAAAAACCTTTAAGAGCGTCCGTTTTCGCTCCCCAAATTGGTTTCCAAAATAACCAAACCTATTTTAATTTTAAAATCAAAAAACAGAGGGGCTCTGAATTTCTTTTCCCCATAGAACTCTATGAAAAAAGTAGCTCCCGTTTTGGGGGGCCCGGGGGGATACCCAAAACCCCCCCTTTTTAGCTAAAACCAATCAGCTCTTTTTTTCATTTTTACTGTATTTTAAAACCTGTCCCCCCTTTGAATATAATTGGTCAATTTTTTTCCCCGGGTGGGGTTTTTTTAAAATGGGTCTCTGTCGCCCCCTTTTTCTGATTGGTCAATACTCCCCCAATAGGTTAGAATGGGCCCATGTGCCCCTATTCTGTTTGGGGCGGGTTTTTGCCGCCCCAATGGAAGAGCTTAAAACAATTTGAATTACTGTATTTCCAGGCAATTCTCCAAAAACCCCGTTTCCCTTATGTACCCGCCGGTCTCAGCAAAACAAATGCTTTGCCCGGGTTTTTAAATTTAAATTTATGTTTTATAGATGGGTTTCGCTCTTTTTCGAGTTTTATTTTAAAATTTTTAATTTTAAAAAATGATTTTTTTTTTTCATACTCCGGGGTTTCCCCGGGATTTCTTTGGCTCCGATTTCCCCATAAAATTTACAATGGGACAATTTAGCTCGCCTCTGTTTGGGCCCGGGAAAATACCCAAAAAGCCCCCCCCTAGTTAAAACCAATCAGCTTTTTCGGGATTTTTACTGTATTTTGAACTGTCCCGCCCTTTGAATTTTTTTGGGGTAAATTTCTTTCCATGGGTTTTTAATGGGTCTCGGGCGTCCTTTTTCCTGTTTGGGCTGAGTACCCCAACCCCCCGCTAGTTTAACCCAAATCGTCTTTTCTGTTTTTTACTGTATTCTGAACTGTCCCGCCTTTGAATTTGATTGTTAATTCTTCTCCCCATATTTTTAAAGGGGGTCTCTGTGTCCTATTCGGGTTTGGGGCTGATTTTAGCCAAGCCCCCGCTTAGTTTAAACCCAATCAGTCTTTTCTGCTTTTTTACTTTTATTTTGAAACCCCCCCGGCCTTTGAATTTGATTAGCCCAATTTTCCCCAATGGTTTTAATGGGTCTCTGTGGGCCCCCATTGGTTTGGCTGAGCTACCCAAACCCCCCCCGCTAGAAAAACCCCAATCAGCTCTTTTCTCCCTTTTTTACGTTTTTTAAAAAAAAAAAAACCTGTTCCCGCCTTTGATTTTGTTTGGGCCCAAATTAGTTTCCATGGGTTTTAATGGTTCACTGTCGTTTCCTATTCTGATTGGCTGGTTTATGCCGACCAATGAGAATAGCTTTACAAAAATTTAAATTTAAATGTTTTTCCCCGGAAATTTTCCCAAATATCCAAAACCCTGATGTTGGGGCCGTTCTAGTTTTTGGAAAGATAAATTTTTTTTTTTTTTTTTGGAAATTTTTATTTTTTTTTTCAGGAGAAAGGTTTAAAAGCCTTTAAAAAGGAAAAATTTTTTTTTGGTTCATACCCCATGCCGACGGCGCTAAAGCGCCGAGATTTCTTTTGCGATTTTTTTTTGGTTTCCCTTTTAATTTCCGTTCTCGGTTCATTTCCCCCCCCCCCCCGGGGGATCATTTGGGCCCAGAATCAACTAGGTTGTCGGGGGCGGGACTGTCCCGCTCATTGCGCCGCACTTTCCCCTTTCGCGTTTCTTTCATGCCTCGGATTTTTCGAGGGCCCCCGGGCGCCCGCCCGGAACCCCTTTGCACCCCGCGCCCACACCCCCGGCCCATTGCTTCCCCCTTTAAATTCGAGGCCCCAGCCGAAATTGGCGAACGCTTTTGGCCTAAATCGCATCCTTGCTTTCCAAACGGGGTTGGGGCCCGGTGTGAGGCGCGGGGAATACGCCGGGAAAACGGGCGTAAACCCCGTTCATAAAAGGTCCCCCAATTTTCCCCGTACAACTAAAGCTTTTTTGGGGGGCCAAAAAGAGCAGGATGAAAATAAGAGTATTTAAATGTTTATGGATTAATATGGCAGCCTTCACCCCCCTGACTACAGGCGAAATTTTACTGGGGAAAAAATTTTTGTATAAAAAATTTTTTGCGTAAAAACCGGGAAACTCTTTGCGGCAAACAGAGCGGGATTTAAATTTAAAACTATTTAAAAGTTTTTAGGGATAAGTTAGGCCATTTTTTGGGGGAACACTGACACGCAGTGATTTGCAATTAGAACTAAAAAAAAACAGGGACAAGTTCCCTCCTATCAGAGGTTTTTGTGGCCCCAAAAAAGTGGAAAAAAAACCAATGTTTTCAATTCAAGATCAAGAAAAAACACTAAAGCTCCCCAAAAATATTTCCTTTAAAAAAGCCTCTCTTGGCCCCCTCCCCCTCTTTCCCCCCCCCCCGTACCCCCCGCGGCTAAAACCACCAGTAGAAAATCCTTTAAAATTTCCCTTAACTAAAAAAGAAGCAAAAAATTCTCAAATTAACTCTATTTAAGTTTTGGTAGGTGGATGGTTTTTGTATTAAAAGGGGAATATCTTTTAAAAGTGTTAAAAACACCCTTTTGGTTTAAAAGAGACAAAACACGTCCTTCTGTGAAGGGGAATAGACAGGTTTGAGCTCAAACAGGAAATGCAGTTTGAAATTAGTTTAAAACGAGGTCCGTGATTTTTGCACCCAATGAGTCCATACACCGCAAAGTGGGACTTGGTAACCCTTTCCTCACCCCCCTATCCTGGGGAGCTGTTGGCTGGCCCCCAAAATACAGGAAACGCTGAAAAGGGCGCGATAAATGATTATTGTCACGGTTCCAGTAGTGGATCCACTGGTCCCCGCAAGCGATGGTTTTAGCCACGCCAGGGAGGGGAATCTAAGTAATCCCGGTTTTTTCACCAGAGCCCGCCGCAAAGCGGGATGGACTTGATGCGGCGGAATCACCAGGTCGCTACCCCTGACGTGAATCTTGCGGGTGGAGCCAAGGTATACGTGGTACAAAGGCGGGCGGGCTCATGTTGGCGAAGGCAATAAGGTGAAAAAGGTGGCAAAGGGGTTCGGGTCGAGGGAGGAGAAAGAAGTTACGGTACACGGAATCAAATGAGACAAAAGGGAACGCTTTCTCAGTAGGGGGTAAGGCACTAAAGTTTCCGGCAGGGTAACCGGGAAGAGGAAGCTTAAATAGGGGAGCGTCCGGAAATACAAATTTACCGGTGCGCTGGCATTTTAAATTTAAACACTGCCGGCGCGTGCGCGCCCTGGGGGAGAGGGCCGCGCGTGCCCGGGCAGAGACGCACAGGACGTGGCCGGTTTAAGTGTCGGGCGGGGCATGGGGGTCGTGGGCCGCTCTGCGGGGCACGGATGCGCCTGCGACCCGGAGAGGGTTCGGGGGCATTCGGCAGTACCCCCCCCTTTTGCCCCCTTTTTCGGGCCTGAAAACTTTCCCGGATTACATTATGGTCCAGAATTGTTTGGGGGGGGGGGGGGGGTGGGGTTTTTTTTTGGGGGGGGGGGGTGGGGGGGGGGGGGGGGGGGGGGGGGGCCGGGGCGCCACGTGGGGAAACCGAAGCTTTTAGGCACTGGGGTTTTGCGCTTGAAAACCCCTCGAATGGTCCCAGATCCGGGGTCCCAGTTTTAGCTGGGGATCTTAAGTTGGATGTACTTCCTGAAAACCACACCTTATCTCTGGAGAGAAAAAGGGGGAAGGGTCTTCTCCGTTTCTGCTTGCCCTTTATCGGGAAATTTGCCTTTTGCAGAGACGGGGTGTCTGATCCCAATGGCCCCATTAGGTTGCGACCAATCCCAGGGCCCGGGGCCTTCGAGGGGGGGGGGCGGGGGGGGGCCGGGAATTTTCCGTAGACAATGAAGAAGGGGTCGGACCCCAACTCCGGTCTAAAGAATTTATATGAACAGATTTCCCCAGTTGTCTTGAGGCCGAAAAAAGTGGTAGGTAGTTGCCCAGGCCCTGATTAAACCCCTCTCCACTTTTTCCTTTGGGTCTGTGGAGGGTTTCCGAGGAAAAAGCCCAAAATTAACCTGAAACGGGCACAGGGGGGAGCGCCAAAACTTAGACCAAATTGGACCCCAAAGGTCCGAACAATATTCAGGAAGCCATGCAACGGAAAATGTCGAAGAACAGATTGGCAAGATGAAGGAGCAGAAGGGAGTCTGGCAGAGGAACGAAATGGGCCATTTTAGAGAACCAATCGGTGACTACCCACACCACGGTATTACCGGAGGAAGGAGGGAGATCTGTGATAAAATCCATGGTCACGAGAGTCCAAGGGCAGTTGGGGATTGGTAGTGGCTAAGCAAAACCTGCGGGGTTTACGAGGAGACTTGTTCTGGCACAAGGAATGCAAGATACCCGAATCACAACATCTTTTTGCGAGGTAGGGGCCCCCAATAAAAGCGAGAGATCAGGGGGCAAGACTTTTGTACCCCTGGATTCCAGCCACTCAGACAATGTCCCCAATTAATATCTTTCCCAGAGCCGGGCGTACATAAGTCTTGCCGAGGGGTTTTACGAAATTATCAGTGCAGCGGAGATTAGCCCTTTTTAGGATGGATGATGTGCCGTGGGGCAAAATTAATCCCCTATCACATCCGAACACGAGGGGGCATCCACCTTACATTTTTTAAAACCGGACCCAAAAATGAATGAGAAAGTCAAAGGGGAAAAGAAAAACGACCACGGGATTTCCGGGGGATTTTTCCCTTTGGGCCCCTTTCAGATAAAGAAGATTTTTTGGTCGGGTTTTACACGGTGACCGGGGGGACGAGCTCCTTTGGAAGATATGACATTCCCCCAAGGCAGTTTTTATGGCCAGCAGTTTTCGATCCCAATGAATAATTCCTGTGCCGCGGGAAAAAGGTCAAGAGAAGAAGCCCCACGTGCGAGCTTGCCAGTGGGGCCCCTTTTTGGTGAGCACAGCCCCAGCTCCCCCTGGAGGAGGGGGTCGACCTCCAAGTAGAAAGGTTTTCCTACAGGGCAGAAAGCCGGGTGCGGGAAAAAATGCAGATTTTAGCTTTTTAAAAAGGCCTCTTCACTGCTGGGGGCCAAAAACTCGGGTTTGTTCTTTTCGGAGGGCACGATTGGGGGACACCAGTGAGGAAATTGGGTCACGAGACTGCCTATAATAGATTGCGAAGCCAGAATCTCTGTATGGCACGGAGGCCCACTGGACAGGCCATTGCAGGATGCACCAATTTAGTGGGGACCCCTTTCAAACCCTTTCCGAGATGATGTAGCCAAGAAAAGGAAGTACGAGTCTTGTGGAAGAGACACTTTTTCCAACTTTGCGGTAAAGATGGTTCTCAGCGCGTAAACGCCCAGAGAACCTGTCGCATATGGCCTGGTGAGACCTCCGGGTCAGGTGAAAAAATCGAGATGTCTCTCCAGTAGACAATAAAACAGGTGATATAAAGAATCTCTGAAGACATCTTTGACAAACTCCTGGAAGACTGTGGGAGCATTGACAGAGCCCAAAAAGTCATCAACCAGGTACTCAAAGTGGCCATCTCGATTGTTGAAAAGCCGTCTCCACTCGTCTCCTTCTTTGATCCGAATGAGATTGTAAGCACCGCGTAGGACCAGCTTGGAAAAGTCGTTGGTTCCACGAGACGATCAAACAGCTCTTGATCAACGGCAAGGGATAACTGATTCTTCACTGTGATCTATTGAAACCAGCGGTAATCATACATTCCGGAGAGAACCATCTTATCTTTGCCACAAAAAAGAACCCTGCCCCGACTGGTGAGGAGACGTTTTTACTTACGAATGAACCCCTTCTAGAATATTTCCGATGTAAGCACCATGTCATGAGATCACTGGTACTGACAGTGGATAGACCCTGCCCCGTGGATGGAGATGTGCATGGTAGCAGGTCGATTGGCGATCATAGGGATGAAGAGGAGGTTAGGGTTTCTGGCTTGCTTCTCGAGAACACGTCCACAAATTCTTGGTAGGGTGCTGTGGAGACCCTCCAGCGATTTAGACGTTACTTGAGGAGAAGCGGGAACACCGGGCAAATGCCCCCAAACAGCGAGAATGTAACAACCTTGTCCCCAACGCAATACTTCGCCCATCTTCCAATCAAGCACCGGGGCATGTTGCTGCAGCTAAGGTAAGGACAGGAAGAATAAGACGATTGATGACCGGATAATACATAAAACGAAGTCTCTCCGTTAAGAGTGCCCCAATTTGAAGGACAAAGGCTCGGTAACTGAACAGGACCGGCTCGTTGAGGATCTCTCCACTGGTAGAGGAATGGGCCATGAGATATCTCCAGGCGGACACCGGGAGGTTATGCTTTGGACACCAAAGCCGCAATCCACAAAGTTCCAAGCTGAACCAGAAGTCCAGGTAGGCCAAAGCATGATTCCAGGTCCAAAACCCGATCGCAGGATTCCAGTCCAAACCCGAATAGCACGGGTATAGTCAGGCGAGGATAGGGGTTTGTTTCACACCTAGGGACGCCTCTTCCACGAAGCCTAGGTTCGCGACGTTTCCCGATGTTGTGGACGGAGCTAACCAAACCCTGAAGGATATGTTCAGGGTGCCGCAGTAGATGCAGCAGTTCTCGCTTACGTCCGATCGGTTTAAGTATTCCTTGCGGAGTCAGGTTGGCTCTGTCCACGTTGCATGGCTCTTCCATTGGCTGGCTAGGAAGAAGGCAGTGGAGGTCCCGAAGAAAAAACACGCGAGCAAGACGCGTTAAAGACGGTGTTCGTGACCGGTTCTCGCTCTTGGGTGGAGCTCCTCACTCGCTCCGAGAGAGCGGATATCAATGCCGGGACGCCAGTATTGGATGAGCTCAGCTTAATGAAGACGAAGGGTCCCGTGTGGAGAGTGGCATCCTTATCTTGGCTGGAGGGGGCCCTTCTTGAACGTGGCGTCACAATTCTTCAATCGTTCTCAAGCCAACTCTGAGAAATACTAGTGTGCGGAATTGCAACGGAGTAAGTCCACCTACTGGAGGTAGTTCCCTTGGCTGCATGTGGGGGTTTTCGTAAGGCAATCTACGTCGACGAAGCACGGGCAGTCACTTTCGAGGAGACACTGCGGACTCCTGCCCGGAATTCACAAGATCAGTTATGTGACCGGATTGGCCCTCGGTCCAGAGTGGTAGTCGCCCAGGACAGGGCTATTCCGGATTAGGAGACTAACCGCGAAGGGCCACCTTGGGACCTTTCCGATGAACTGACCATTCCAAAAGTTCCACGTGGAGGAGCACTGGTGATGAAGACCCTACAGGCTTTTAGGTCCCCATCAATACTTCGTCTGCATTGCAACCGGATTTAGGACCGGCGGACAACCTCGGAAGCGCTAGCCAACTGGAGGATCCAGTGCAGCCGAGCTGCTGCTGCTGAGTGGCGAGAGCTGCTGCATCATAGTACACAGCTGAGTTAAGCTGCTGCGCTTGCTGCGCAATCTGCTTCGATTGCCTGGCCACGATGGTGGTGATGTCAGAGGACCCTCGGTAGAGGCACCTTGGCGGGATCCATGCCGGAACATTATGTCACGTTTCGCAGTATGGATCCACTGTGAGATCACCGCAAGCATTGTGTAGCCACGGCAGGGAGCGGAATTTAAGTAGGTCCTGGTTTTCACCAGAAGCCCGCCACAATGCGGGATGGAGCTTGCTGCGGGCGGATCTACCAGGTCGCTTACCCCTTGACGTGACTTTGCTTGCGATGCAGCCAGGTAAGCGTGGAACAGAATCGTCAGGCGGGCTCGTAGTCGGGGACAGCAATAAGGTCAGGACAGCGGCAAAAGGTTCGTTGTCGAGGACGGAGCAAGAAGGTACTGGTACACGGTAATCCCAGAAATGAGACACAAGGAACGCTTTCTCAGTTGAGGCTGTAAGGCACCTAAAGAAACCAGCAGGGTAACCAGGAAAGAGGCAGGCTCTAAATAGGCCAGCGACCGGCAAATAGCGACATTAACCTGGTGCGCTGGCCCTTTTTAATTTTATAATTAAAATAAACACTGCCGGTCGAGTCTCGCCCCTAGGTGGAGCGAGGTTGCGTGCGCCGCGGGCCAGAGACTGCAGCAGGAGCGTGGCCGGGTAAGTGTACAGGGGGAAAGGCAGAGGCGCCTGCGACCCGGGATGAGGGTCGCAGGGGCATCCGTGACAAAATCTGTAAGATTGTCACCTAAACTATCGCGTGATCGGAAATTTCCAATAAGCCTAAAACCGTGCCGATTTCAACTTTTGGCGATAATATCGCTCATCCCTAAATATCATCTTGCATGGGTCAGAGAGCATCTACGCTGGACGATGGACCAGTGGTCCTCAGTGCTGTTCAGTGATGAAAGTCGATTCACTCTGAGCAGAAATGATGGCTACCAACAATGCTGGAGATATCAAGGAGAGTGCTATGCATCAGCCAGGTCAGGCTCCGGTCAGTTACCCTTGCTGGTCATTTAGCACACAGAGCTCAGTGACCACTTCCGTCTGAGAGCATCCTACTTGAAGCCTTACAATGGTGAGGTACTGTTGATCATATTGTTGTCTGGTCTCGGTGATGTTCAAAATGTTAAACAGCAGATAGATGGAGGGTGGTTTAAATCCCAAATCAAATTGATCCTCTAAATTTATTGGGCAATTCAGGGATCAAAACACCTATTTTGAATTTTGCCAATAAGCTTTTTAGGTCGCTTTCACACGTACATTTTTTGGTGCGTTTTTTTTGCAGGAACGCACAGTATTAATTGCTGTGTATTTCTGCAAAAAAAAAACAAACATGCCAAGAACACACCAAAAAACGCTCTGTGTGAGAACACCCTTAGAGATTAGCAAGTTGTACAAAAAGAACTGAAACACTGAACAGTTGGACATGTGTTAAGAAAGGGTCTCATGTAGTTCATTAAAAAAAAAATTCAAGAAATTTTATGTTCATAAAATTTCAACCAAAAGCCAAATGTCCCTAACTTTTTGTGAGTAGTGTATGTCTGCAGAGTGCCTGAGTACTGGTTTTTACCCTCAAATGGTCACTGGAGTAAATATATATCTGCGGAGTGCCTGTGTACAACTGGGTTCTACCCCTATATGGTCAATGTATGGCAAGAATATTGGTAGTAGTGTAATGGTTTATATTCAGGAACATTATAGCTAAGTAAGTCACTATGTGGTGGTGATATATGGTCATGATATAGTGGTATTATTCAACCTTTGTGTACTGGTATCATTATAGCATTGATAATATTAGTCTTGGTTTGCTCAGTAACAGTACAGAGATATTTGCTTTTTGTATAGAAATATTATGTAACCACTGTACGACCAATGACCATCATATAGAATTAAGCTCTATAGAACATTTTATTACAGCGAGTTGTATGGATTAATGTATACAATACATTATTTTATATAACTATATATTTATAGACCACAGTAACGCTGCTGTGTTCTTGTCGCTGGGCATGATACTGCTAGGTGACAAGTCCTGATGTGATGTAATGTGTCGCGAATAGCGCCGCAGCCCGCAAGTCGGGCTGCGGGCGCTTTCGCGGTCCTGCCTGCGCCCCGGCTTCAGGAGCGAGTGGTGCCGTGGCCCGGGTGGCGGGCGCACTCGCTCCCCAGGGCGCCTATACTCACCTGGCCGTGCTCCTGTCTGTCCGCATCCACCTGCTAGCCGGCGCACGCGTCCCCGTTCTCTAGGGCGCGCGCGCCGGCTCTGTGAAATTTAAAGGGCTAATTGCCGGGCGCTGTCCCTATATTACCTGGGCACGTCCGCCCATTCCCCGCTGGATCTTTAGTGCCTGTTGCCTACTGAGAAAGCATTTGTTCAAGTCTAGTCTATATTCCGTGTACCGAACCTTCTTGCCTCCGTCCCACGACCACAAACCTTTGCCGCCTCTCCTGACCTTGCCGCCTGTCCCGACTACGGGCCTGCCTTACGATTCTGTACCACGCTATACTTCGGCTGCCACCGCAAGCAAGTCACGTCAGGGGTAGCGACCTGGTCGACTTCCGCCGCAGCAAGTCCATCCCGCTTTGCGGTGGGCTCTGGTGAACACCGGGACCACTTAGATTCTGCTCACTGGCGTGGCTGACACCACCGCTTGCAGTGGTCCAGTGGATCCACTACCGCATTCGTGACATCATGTTTTTGGGTATTGCTGAAAGCATGGCCTGATGTGTCCTTCTTTGCAATCTTTAGTAGTTGGGAGATATGGCTAGTCCTAACATATGGTGTTTTGGATGTGGGCAACAGACTTAAAGAGACATACACTAGTTTAACCCCTTACCGACATTTGACGTATCCATACGTCAAGGTCGGGTAGGGTTTCCCGCAATTTGATGTATGGGTACATCATGGCGATCTTGCGAGCTCACAAGCGGAGCAAGATCGTGGCTTGGAACCAGCGGTATATTAACGGGTGATTAACCCTTCGATGTCGCAACCTATCATGGTCGCAACATTGAAGCTGCAGGCAGGAGGAGTGAGCTCCTGCTCCCTGCGATTCTAGCAGTGAGCGGCGCAGATGTGCTCACTGGTCCACTCACCCGACAGCCTGGACGCTGAGTGAAAGCATCCGGTTTGTCTGGTAACGTCACCATGCCTACAATGCACCAGTACACAGCAGTAATGCTGTGTGCAGGTCTCCTATTGTATGAACGATTTGACGATCGTTCATACAATGTCCCTCTGGGGAAAAGTTAAAAAAGGGTGAAAAAAAAAAAGTGTAAAAAAGTAAAACACGAAAAATAAAAATAAAAAACACATACACCGCCCTTTTCCCCTTTACAAACGCCAATTGCCCCCCAAAAATATCAAAAATAAATAAAGTACCCCTATTTGGTATTGCCACATGTGTAACAACCCACCCTATAAATATGTCACGTTATTTAACCCGTACGGTGAACGCCGTAAAAAAAAAAAAACAGTCACAGAATTGTGATTTTTGTTCATCCCACAGCACATAAAATGGAATAAAAAGTGATAAAAAACTTATATAAACACCAAATTAAAACATAGATTCATCCCGCAAAAAAAAGTCCTTACACAGCTCTTTATACAGAAAAAAAAAAAAGTTAAGGCTATTAGGTAGATAGCGAAGCATAAATATTGTTTTACACAAAAAAAACACTTTAAAAAAATAAAGTACTTCCACGTAAAAAGCTATATAAACTGGTTATCGCTGTAATCGTCTCAACCCACAGAGTAAAACTAACTTGTCATGGATACTGCACGGTGAGCGCTGTTAAAAATAAATAACACTACTAGGATTTTAAGATTTTCTTCACCCTGCCTTCCAAAAAACGGATTTAAAAGTAATCAAAAATCCTTGTCCCCCCAAAAATGATACCAATAAAAACGTCAACTCATCCCGCAAAAAACAAGCTGCTATACAGCTCCATACACCGAAAAATAAAAAAGTTATGGCTCTCATACTGCGGTGATGCAAAAACATGTTATTATTGTGTAAAAGCAGTAAAGCATTAAAAAATATACAAATTGGGTATAACTGTAATCGTATCGACCTGCTAAGTAAAGCTACCATGTAATTTACCGCTGAAAAAAATAAAATTAAAAAACCAGGATTGCTGTAGTTTGTTCAAAATGCCTCACAAAAACCTTAATAAAAAGTGATCAAAGCATCATATGAACCCCATAATGTTACCAATAAAAACATAAACTCATCCCACAAAAAACAAGCCCATAATCAGCTCCGTATACAGAAAAATAAAAAAGTTATGGCTCTCAGACTATGACAACATAAAAATGCAATTTATTATGAACATATTTCTATTGTGTAAAAGTAATAAAACTTAAAAAACTATAAAACTTATATCATTGCAATTGTACCGAACCACATAGTAAAGTTATCCTGTCATTTATCCTGTACGGTGAGCACTGTAAAACTGAAGCCAAAAAAACAATGGCGGAACTGTGTTTTTTTTCCCCCCATTTTCATGGCCCAATGCTAAAAAAAACTATGGAACACCTGTGCCCAAAATGCATGTGAGCCATGAGGGGTGTTGAATCTAAAATGAGGCAACTTCTGGAAAGTTTCAACTTTTCTGGTACTGTGGGGGCTTTGCAAATGCGACATGGCCGCACCAAAATCTGCGTTCCAAAAGCCAAATAGCACTCCCTCCCTTCTACGCCCTTTCATGCGCCCAAACAGCAGTTTACATACACATGTAGGGTATTCCCGAACTTGACAGAAATAGAGTAACATAATTTGGGATGCCTTTTTTCCAGGATTCCATGTAAAAATTAAACATTTTCAGCTAAAATTGCAGATTGTTGGAAAAAATCTATATTTTTTTTTTATTGAACTGGACTGGTCCCTTAAAAAATCTATTTTGCAAATGTGAAAAATTACTACTAAATTTCTAAGCCCCTAATGTGGTAAAAAAAAAAAAACATTTAAAAAAATGATGCCAACCTACAGTAGACATATGGTAGATACTAGTTATAAACTATTTTGAATAGAATTACTATCTGCCTTACATGCAGAAATTTTTGAACTTTGAAAATTGCAGATATTTCCAAATTTTCATGATATTTTGATATCTCTTACAAATAAACAAGGATTTTTTGGAAAAAAAATTCTTACTAACGTATAGCACAATGTGTCCCGAGAAAACAATCTCTGAATACTACTACTTAAAACATTTGATTCAGGATAATACTAGCCGACAGCTAATGACAGTAATACAGCAAAAGGTGGATGAGAAAGCTATGTGAGAACAGGCTAAAACCAATGCTTTGTTGGTGGACACTAACTCGCCTTAAGGGAGCAGCAGCAAATTGAAACTGTGGCACAAAGTGTTGTGGCAGAGCGACCTTAGGTGATCGTATGGTGCTGCCACTAGAGGGCGTACCGCAGGTCTCCTGCTAGAAATGTGCCACCGATGGCCTGGGGGAAGCCAGTTTCTGTCTGTCAGCAACACTAGGTTGCTGACACCTATACCTAGTATGGCTGATGTCCCGTCATTATGGGCTGACTTTTCCCGAAACAGCTGCAGATGGGTGGGTGGCTGTTCCCATGTTCCAGGTCCAGGTTTTACCAAGCTCATAAAAATCCTGGTCCTACAGGTAATCAGAAGGTGTGGTCAGCTGCAGTATGGAGCGACAGTAGAGCTTGCGAGAGCAGGCTCTCCTCCCCCCCCAGGCTTGAGGAGCCTGAACCAGTGGAGACTGGTGAAGTGGTTGTTAGTTGTGCTGGATGGTAGATTCAGGCCAAAGGTTAGAGGGGAAATCTAATATGTTTAGATAGTGGCTAGACGGCCGAGGATTTTTATTAGAATTTTGTTTTTGTTTCCAGTAAACTGTGCCCAAGAATAAAGCTGGCTGAGGCCAGTTTTAAAAAACAGAAGCCTTTTGTCGGTGTGCCTTATGTTTGTGTGTCACCTGTTCTACCAAAGGACGGTGATCTGTGATCTGTGACCCCCTGAGACTGTCCAAGATGGCAGCTGGACGAAAGTGAGGTCTCAAGTATGGTGGAGGATGTGGGCACTATTGGCACTAACAGGCAAGATTGATGCAAAAGGTGGTGTACAAAGAATTTCAGCAAGATTTAAAGGGCCAGAGGTCTGATGGTGAAATGGTGCTGCTAAGAGACTGTGAAGCTGAGAAAAGGAGACACACTCGTATACAGACTGTTGCCGGTTTTGGAAGGCTGCCTCAGTGCACAGGAGAGTGTCTCTGGAGAGACAGGGGACGCACCCCAGTACACAGACTGTGTGTGCATGGAGTAAAGGGACTGTGGCCTCTGGTGACATTTTTTGTTTGCCATGGAGGAGCTGCTCGCCCAGTTGATGCAGACTACTGCTAAGCAGCGAGAGGATAATGAAAAGCTCTGGGCCAGTTTGAGGCAGAGCAATAAAAGCAATTGCCAATGGGTTCCAAGCTGCTGTGGTGTCTGGAGATACAGAGCCAATGTTTAAAAACTTGGAAAAGATGGCTGCCAAGGACAACAAGCATGAGAGGTGTGACGGATGCTTACAGGTAGACTGCTGCATGAAGGGATGTCCTGTGGCCAGGATGCTGTGTCGTCCTAGCACGTAGATGCCAAATCCCAGCAAAATGGAGTTGCCTAGGTACATGGATCCGGTCATTGCTAGAGGCAACCAAATTCAGCAGCAGGAAACTGCTACCATCGTCCAGCAGGAGAAGCCTTGTTGGAGGTGTCACAGAGTGGCAAGAAGTGCTCCTGACTGCCCTCTCAGGAGAAGGCCAGAGAGGAAGCAGCGCCAAGCCCTGGAGTTCCAGATGGGTGGAGTCAGCAAGATATGGACAGTCAACAAGAGATTCCCAAAATACACCAAGAACCGGGTAAGACTTTTCCTGTTGTGTGTGACACCTGTGTTGGGACGGCATGATCTGTGTGAGGACTTGGCTCGGCAAAACAGAGGTCCAGATATGCTGCAAAGTCAGAAGACTCCAGAGAGCAGTGGCAGCACTGTGATAAATGGACTCAGTGTATTACATGTGGTGTTGCCTGTGGGAGATGGTAACCCAACTGTTACTTCCAGTAATATAAATACTATGCCTATAATCCATGACCAGGTCACACAGCCTGAGCGAGGGGATAATGTTGTGTTACAGACTTAGCTCCAGTTATTATGCCCCTGTGTGAACAAGCTGCTTGAGGTGCTGTAGCAGTAGAGGAGAGCAGCTCAGGTCTGCCCCTGGAAGTCATTGCTGTCAGAGTTATGGGTGAAGTAAATGCAGTGTGTGAACTCGCTGCTAAAGACGCTGCAGCCAGAGCAGCAGAGGGGATTAGCACTAGTGTGCCCCCGAGGTCATGGCTGGTAAAAGCACAATGAGCGCAGGTGCGGTATGTCTGGGGGTCGATAGCAATCCTGAGAGTCACGTTTCCTGCGGAGCTAATATGGTCGCCAGTAGCACTTGGGTGCACTCTGCTGGTGTTGAAAAGGTCACGGAGTTGCCTATGGTGAACACGGCCAGTGTATTGTCTGGAAGGGAGAAGGTAAACCCTGAAAATGAAGGCTCTGCAGCTAGGTATGAGGAGACTGGTAGTAAGAGTGTGAATGGGCCGGTTATTTACAAAGGGAAAAAAACACTCTGAAGAGTCTCCATTTCGGTGGTGGAACAGGCGCTGTAGTGTGTCACTGCAATGGTCGCAAAGACTGTGTAACGACACAGGCAGTGGATCCTCTAGACCACCGCAAGCGGTGGTAGCGACCACGCCAGGGAGCGGGGTCAAAGTAGGTCCCGGTCTTCACGAGAGCCCGCCACAAAGCAGGAGGGGCTTGCTGTGGCGGGAATCCTACCAGGTCGCTACACCTGGCGCGACTGGCTTGCGGTGGCAGTCGAGGCGCAGCGAGGTACCAAATCGTAAGGCGAACTCGTAGTCAAGGTCAGGCCAACAGGTCAGGGCAGGCGGCGTAGATTGGTGGTCAGGAACGTAGCAAAAGGTCAGGAAACATGGACTAGACAGGAACGCACTGGGAACACTTTCTCGACAGGCTAGTGGCACTGAAGATCCGGCGAGGACATTCTGGAAGTGGACACCTTATATAGGTTCAGTGACCGGCAATCAACCAATTGCCGGCGCGCCTGCCCCTTAAATTGAAGAGAGCCGGCGCGCACGCCCTAAGAAGTGGGGACACGCGCACCGGTCGTCAGAGGAGCCGCGGGGAAGCTGGAGCACGGTCAGGTAAGTTTGCCTGCATAGGGGAGCGAGTGCGCCCACGGCCCGACACCCGGACTGCAGGGGGACAGCAGGGACCCGAGTGCGCCCGCCGCCCGACCGGGGGGCTGTGGGACCACTCATAACAGTACCCCCTTCCTAGGCCTCCCCCTCCTCCTGGACCGGAGGAACCTCAGCACTGGGTCCTGGTCCAAAATGTTCTCCTCCTGCTCCCAAGATCTCTCTTCTGGCCCGAATCCTTCCCAGTCAATGAGAAAATGACGTCTTCCCCTGATGGAATTCATGGCTAAGATCTCCTTCACCGTTGGAGGCTACTGCTTCAGGAGAGGGGGGGGCAATTTTTCAGTAAAAACTGTTCAGCACGACGGGCTTCAGAAGGGAGACATGGACAGAATTCGGGATCCACATGGTGGGTGGGAGCCGGAGCTTATAGGCCACAGGATTAATACGTCTTAACACTTCAAAGGGCCCCAGGAAGCGTGGACCTAGTTTGTAGCTGAGTATCTTCAGCCGGACGTATTTGGCAGACAGCCACACCTGGTCCCCCAGAGCAAAGGTCGGAGCGGGTCTCCTCCTCTTGTCCGTCTGGGCTTTCATGCGGACAGCTGCGCGCTGTAGGGATTGACGGGTCTGCTCCCAAATAGTTGTCATATCCCGAACCATGGCATCCACTGCAGAGACCTCGGAGGAAGAGGACAAAGGGAGTGGTGGGCAGGGATGCCGTCCATAGACCACAAAGAAGGGAGAAGCGCCCGAAGATTCTGAGTCCAGCGAATTATATGAGAACTCGGCCCAAGGTAGTAAGCTGCACCAATCATCCTGGCGAGCCGAGACAAAATGGCGCAAATAGCTGCCCAGGACCTGATTGACTCTCTCCACTTGGCCGTTAGACTGTGGGTGGTATGCCGAGGAGAAATCTAATTTCACCCGTAACCAGGAGCAGAGTGCACGGCAAAACCTCGACACAAACTGGACTCCCCGGTCTGAGACGATGTGCCGTGGCAGGCCGTGCAGGCGGAAAATATGCATGAAGAAAAGGGTGGCGAGGCAGATTGCAACCCGGGCAAGGGGACAAAGTGTGACATCTTGGAGAATCAATCCGTAACAACCCAAATCACGGTGTTACCCGAGGAGGGAGGAAGGTTGGTGATAAAGTCCATCGCCACATGGGTCCAGGGTGTACAGGGAGTCGGCAAGGGTTGCAGCAGGCCAGACGGACTATGGCGTGGTGTCTTATCATGGGCACAAGTAGTACAGGCCTCCACAAATTCCCTCGTATCTTTGGCCAAGCCCGGCCACCAATAGAACCGCGAGATCAACTGATACGACCTCTGAGCTCCAGGATGCCCAGCCACCAGAGAACAATGTCCCCATTTCAGGATTCTCCTCCGAAGAGACGGCTGCACATATGTCTTGCCTGGAGGAAGCCGTTGGACGAGAACCGGAGCCGCGTGGACCAAACGTTCAGGAGGTATAATGTGTTGAGGCAGAGATTCTTCTCCAATGACATCCGAAGCATGGGAGAGAGCATCGGCCTTGACATTCCTCTCCGCTGGACGAAAGGGAATCCGGAAGTCGGAGAAGAAAAGGGACCATTGGGCTTGACGAGGATTAATGCACTGAGCCGACTGAAGGTACTGGAGGTTCTTGTGGTCCGTATATACGGGCTCCCTCCAGGATGTGGCGCCACTCCTCCAGGGCCATCTTGATGGCGAGTAACTCCCGATCCCTGATAGCATAATTCTTCTCAGCCGGCGAGAAAGTCATGGAGAAGAATCCACAGGTGAGCGTCTTCCCCTTAGGACCCTTCTGAGTAAGAACTGCCCCTGCACCCACAGAGGAGGCATCCACCTCCAACGAGAAAGGCTTCTCGGGGTTAGGGTATGACAAGATGGGTGCAGAGGCAAAGGTCGCCTTTAATTCAGAGAAAACTCTTGCAGCTGCCGATGGCCAACACCTTGGATTAGCCGTCTTCTTAGTCAAAGCCACAATCGGAGCCACCAACGTAGAAAAGTGGGGGATGAACTGCCGATAATAGTTGGCGGATTCCAGGAAACGTTGTATGGTCCGAAGGCCAACTGGTCGTGGCCATTGCAGAATTGCTGACAATTTGGCTGGATCAATTTGCAGGCCCCGGTCAGAGACAATATATCCAAGGAAGGGCAGGCTCGATCGATGGAACAAGCATTTCTCTAACTTAGCATACAGACGGTTACTGCTTAGACATTGCAGAACCTGGCGCACCTGTACCCGATGGGTCCGAAGATCAGGAGAAAATATCAAGATATCGTTCAGGTATACGATGACACATGTATACTGTAGGTCCCAGAAGATATCATTGACGAACTCTTGAAAGACCGCTGGAGCATTACACAGGCTGAAGGGCATCACCAGGTATTCAAACTGGCCATCTCGGGTGTTGAAAGCCGTTTTCCATTCATCTCCCTCACGAATCCTGATGAGGTTGTATGCCCCTCGCAAGTCCAACTTGGAAAAGACCTTGGCTCCTCGGAGTCGGTAGAAGAGTTCCGAGATTAACGGTAAAGGGTACCGGTTTTTCACGGTGATCTTGTTAAGACCCCGGTAGTCGATGCATGGGCGGAGAGAACCATCCTTCTTCTGGACGAAGACAAAAAAACGGCTCCGGCGGGATAGGAGGATTTACGGATAAAACCGTTTTGCAAATTCTCTTGGATGTAGGCCGAAATGGCCTGGGTCTCAGGCACTGACAGCGGGTAGACCCTGCCCCGGGGAGGACTAGTCCCAGGCTGGAGATCAATGGGACAGTCATAGGGGCGATGTGGCGGAAGAGACTCGGCCTGCTTCTCAGAGAAGACATCCGCGAAGTCCTGGTAATCGGCGGGCAGACCTGGCAGAGACCTGGAGGAGAGCGCACCGGGCGAGGTGCCACCAGGCAGCGATTCCGGCAGTCAGGTCCCCAACTCAAAACTTCCCCTGTCTTCCAGTCCAGCATCGGAGCATGGTACTGCAGCCATGGAAGCCCCAACAGGATCGCCGAGAAAGATCGAGGTAGTACGTAGAACGCGATCTTAAATTTAAGAGAGCTGGTGCGCGCGCGCCCTAAGAAGCGGGGATGCGCGCACCAGCCGGCAGAGGAGCCGCGGGGAAGCAGGAGCGTGGTTGGGTAAGTTTGCCTGCATAGGGGGCGAGTGCGCCCGCGGCCCGACACGCGGACCGTGGTGCCACTCGTCCCTGAAGCCAGGGGGACAGCAGGGACCCAAGTGCGCCTGCAGCCTGACCGGGGGGCTGCAGGACCACTCGTAACAAACTGCAGTGATGGTAGTGATGGAAAATGTGAACCACTAGACCCAGCAAAGACGAAGGTTTGCTCAGGCATTAGTGAGGGACCAGTCAGTGTGTTTGAACCCTCAGTTGGTAAGGAAACATCTCTACATGTTGCTGCAGAGGGGCTGCTGCTAAACAGAAGCAATGAGAGGTGTGCACAGGGAAATATCACTGGACATTGATAAAGAGGCCAGTGCAGTAATGTCTGAACAACGTTCTAGGAGAGGCGCTCTGTCTGCCCAGTCTGAGTGGGTGAAACCTAAGCGGTGAGGTTGGTGAAGTAACTGAACATGTTTGCTGTATACTCACTGCAAAGGAAAGGAAACTATCTGAAATGGTGAACACCGCTCAGATGTTTGTTACAGAGCATGCATGGGTTGTGCCACCTGTAGTAAATGGCTGTCACGGGTGGTCCCGCAGCCGTGGGTCAGGCTGCGCGCACACCCGTGTCCCATCTGTGCCCCCCGCTCCGGGAGCGGGCGGCGCCGCGACCCACATGTCGGGCCGCGGGCGCACTCACTTCCCCGCTAGCCAGGACTTACCTGGCCATGCTCTTGTCCCTGTGTGGCTCTCTGCAGGCTGCCGTGCGCGCGAGCGCCCGCTAGTGCGCATGCGGCAGTTCCTTGAGATTTATGGCCAGCCACTGGTCCTATATAAGATTTCCGCCCTGGCACTTCCGCGCCTGATCTATTGTGCCCATTGCCTATAGAGAAAGAGTTGGAAATGCGTTCTAGTGTCTTCGGTGTTCTGACCCTTTTGCTACGTTTATTGACCACGAACCTTTGCCGCCAGCCCTGACCCTCTTGCTACGTCTATTGACCACGAACCTTGCCACCTGCCCTGACCTTCTCGCCTGTCCACGACTACACCTATGCATGACGATTCTGTACCACGCTCACCCTTGGCTGCCACCACAAGCATGTCACGCCAGTGGAAGCGACCTGATAGACTCCCGCCGCAGCAAGTCCATCCCGCTTTGCGGTGGGCTCTGGTGAAAACCGGGACCTACTTAGACTCCGCTCCCTGGCATGGTTTATACCATCGCTTGCGGTGGTCCAGCGGATCCACTACCGCTGGCCATAACAATGGCTTTGACCTGTCTGTTGCCCATTGAGGGGATAGTGCATGGTATGAGCCCACGACTGAGCTGTATGGGTAAATTTTAGTCTCCGCCTCTGAAGAGGTAAGGAGGATGTTGCCCTTAACGACAGATAACCAATTGAATGTGGTGAGGGCCGAGTATATGGATGACTCAAGTGCTGTGTAGCAGGAACTGGGATGTATGTCTTCTGTCTTATGGAAAAGCTGGGGGAAAAGTGCTTCCCCAATGGAAACAAGAGCAACAAGAATGGAGTGAGAAGGTTCCCAGAAGTAGTAGTTTTGACCCTGAAGGAAGGGGTTGTGCAGGGTGAAAAAGTCCTACGGCCCTTATCAAAGGGGGGGACTATGTGGCAGAGCAACCTCAGGCGGTTGTATGATGTTGCTACTAGGTGCCATACAGCAGGTCTCCTGTTAGAAACGTGCCACCGAGGGCCTGATCTCGGTGGGGAGAGCCAGTTTCTGTCTGCCAGCAACACTAGGTTGCTGACACCTATACCTAGTACGGATGATGCTCAGGCATTATGGGCTGGCTTTTCCCGGCTGCAGTTGGGTGTGTGGCTGTTCCCATGTTCCAGGTCCAGGTTTTACCAGGCCTATAAAAATCCTGGTCCTACAGGTAATTAGGGGGTGTCGTCAGCTGCAGTTTGGAGCAACAGTGGAGCTTGTGAGATGAGACTCTTACCCCCCCAGGCTTGAGGAGCCTGAACCAGTAGAGACTGGAGAAGTGATTGCAGGTGGTGCTGGATGGTAGATCCAGGCCAAAGGTTAGAGAGGAAATCTAATATGTTTAGTGGATAGATGGCTGAGGATTTTATTTACAGTTTTTTATCCAGGAACTGTGCCCAAGAAGAAAGCTGGCGGAGGCCAGTTTTAAAAACAGAAGCCTGGTGTCAGCGTAACATATGTTTGTGTGCCACCCATTCTACCAAAGGATGGCGATCCGTGAGCTGAGTGACCCCCTGAGACTGTCAAAGATGGCGGCTGGACAAGAGTGAGGTCTCACAGTATGCAAAGTCAATCAGGTCTATCTTGCTGTCTTTGAAAGAGTAGCAGAGAAAGGAAAGATGCTGTTACCTCGGCCCATTGTAACACATGTAATTTTTCTAATTGTTGAACCACAAAAGGCATACTTTGATCTCAGTGGGCAGGATGCCAAGGACAACTCGACTTTTGCAGAGCACGTGCCTACTTGCTCACAGATGTATGACCTGGTCCATTTGGTAAAGAAGTGGCTACAACCTGAAGAGTCAACACCTGCGTAAATTGTAGAAAGACCTGTGTTTGATGAGTACATCTGCTCCTTTCCTCCTATGATTCAGCATTTGGTTGCTCAAGGCAACAGTAAAGATGCATAACAGCTGGTCAACCTTCTTGAATGATATGGAGCAACTGAGGATTTTCTCCAAAACATTCTTCCTGAATGCTCCAACACGAACAGCTAGTTGGCCAGAACTTTGGGTAAGACTGTTTGATTTATTAGGTGAGTGAAAATGTCCTAAATGGAGGTGGATTAGAATGGGAGCATATTACGGAGAGAAGTCCCAAAGGGAGAACTGGGTCTCAAGGAGACTGAGACCACCTTACAGTGTTGCCGGTGTCATTGACCTGTTCATATCACTGCAATTTGCTCCCTTACATTTGAGCAATGAAGTGTGAATCAGCCAGTCTGTTCTGCTGAGACTTTTCTAGAGACTGGTCAGCAAATGTGCCACATAAAGGCGAATGGTTATCCTGTACTGGATTATGGGAGTTTGGTTACTCTCGTGCAAGTCAGCCATGTATAACCTGAGACAATCACTGAACATTGCATAAGGGTCCTGTGTAGTCTTAGGAACACCAAGGATTACCCTACGGCTTTAGTCAAGCTATATAATTCATGGGGGACTACTTCTCTTGAAGTGGGCATAGTAAAATCCCTCATGCACATTTATATCCTGGGAAGAGACTTGTGGATAAAAGAATGTACAATGTACTGTTAATGCTGATAATAATGTAAATGTTTGCCCTGTCATTAACTCAGAACCATCTGATCCAGATCCTGAGGTCCTGGCAGTAGGTGTGAACACTGAAAGTTCAGATAATTTTTCCCTAGATGTTTTTGGAGGTGAGACTAAGGAGCAGGAAGAAGTTTCTACTATTCCTGAGTTAGAGGTTGCGCATGATAAATTTGGGACTGTTCAGCTTAGAGATCCCATGTCGGCAAAAGCCAGGGGAAAAATTAAGGTGGTAAATGGGGAACCTGAATATCCAGGGCTTGATAAATTGTTTTCACACATTATTATTATTATTATTTATTTTAAAGCGCCATTGATTCCAGGGCGCTGTACATTCAAAAAGGGGGGTTACATACATACATAACATATGTCAAACAAGTACAATGATTACAGTGAATGAATTATGACTGGCACAGAGGGAGGGAGGGCCCTGCCCGCGCGGGCTTACAATCTACAGTACACCTACACATGAAGGTCAACCAAGATCTACTTTTATTAGGCAGACAAAATCCGTGGGGAGATTGTGGAATAGCTGGTAATACCTGAGTCTTATCATAAAATGGTTTTAGACCTTGCTCACAAACATGGGCTAGGAGGTCACTGGTGTAATGAAAAGACAAGAGAGTGTATTTTACATGCCATGTGCAAGTCCTAATGTCAGCTAATGTTACCCATCACAGAGGCACCATTTGAAAGAATCTCAATGAATCTAGTTGGCTCATTAGTAAAATCTGGGGCATCAGTAGATACTGATGGTGTTGGATTATGCCAACCACTACACCGGGGCTGTTCCTTTGCTTAACACCTCTTCAAAAACTATATAAAAGGAGATTTTCAATATGCTCTTTCATACCGGCATACATAAATGGATGCTTATCGGTCAAGAAAATCCCTTCATGTTAAAGGTCACTAAGGTCACTGGCCTTTGGTTTCCTGAAAGAGGTTTGCAATAACACTGCAATGCAGCATTGGGAAAAGGTTTAAAAGCTAAGTAATAGAGCGAGTGTGCGAGTCTGCAAGTGTGTCTTCTTTTAAGTGTGTCTTTCAAGTGTGAGGGCTTAATATTGAGGGACTTTAGATTTGGGGAGTTTACAGGGGACAGTATTGTACTGATTTTTATAACCATGTTTGACAATGATGTCCAGTGCACATCCTGTGCAATGTATGCCATCCTTGAGCAACAGTTCGAGGGGGCATACTGCTGTGCAAGATGTGTGCACACTGCACATTTAGAAGCCCGTATCCTGGATCTAAATGAGCAAGTGGCAACACTGAGATCCATTGCCAACTTGGAAGCGAGTCGGCTGCCCACTGAGCAATCACTCGCAGGCGTAAATGCTGGGGAGGGTGGCAGCATGGAGGTGCAGGGGCATAAGGCAGCTAGCTGGGTAACAGTTAAAAAGAAGTGTAGAAGGAAAGGTGTCAGGGAGGCTAGTCCTGAACTGGCACACCCTAACAAATTTGCAAGACTGGCAGATGTGGGGATGTCGGCTCAGAAATAGCATTGCTGCAGCAAGACAATACCCCCGTCTGCTCCAGTAAGATGGGGAATAGAAGTACAGGGCAGGCTAGACAGGTTCTGTTAGTTAGGAACTCCAATATTAGGGGAACAGACAGGGCAATCTGTCACAATCTGTCACAAAGACCGGGATCGTATGTTGTTTACCTGGGGCCCGAGTTTGACATATCGCAGATTGGGTTGACAGATTGGGTGGGGCTGGTGAGAATCCAGCAGTCATGACACCAATGGGAATTAGGCCAAAAACTCAAGGAAAGGACCTCCAGGGTAATATTTTAAAAAATATTTCCTGTTCCACGGGCCACACCAGAGAGGCAGCGGGAGATTAGAGAGGTGAATATGTGGCTCAAAAATTTGTGTAGGAAAGAGGGATTTGGGTTTTTGGAGAACTGGGCTGACTTCTGTCTTGGTTACAGACTCTATGCTAGGGATGGGCTGCACCTAAATGGGGGGGGCACTGTATTTATGGACAAAATGGCCAATAAGTTGGCGGAATATTAAAACTCGGGACTGGTTGGGAGGGAAACTACAAAGATAGCGTACAAGATAGTAATGATAGAGAGCTGAGAATTAGGAATAAAACAGGGGGTGGAGTGGAGGGAGGGGGTGTAGCAATAGTTAAAAAGAACAGGGAGAAAGGAATAAAAACTGAAAAATCTCTAAATTGCATGCTGACCAATGCCAGGAGTCTCACCAACAAAATAAATGAACTAGAATTAATAATTGCTAAAGAAAAATATGACATACTGGGGATAACTGAGACATGGCTGGACGAGAGCTACGACTCGTCGGTTAACTTACAGGGTTACAGTCTATTTAGAAGAGGTCGTAAAGACTGGAAGGAGGGAGGTGTATGTCTCTATGTAAAATCCTGTCTTAAGGCAATACTGCGGGAAGATATAGATACAGGAAATGAACATGTGGAATCATTATGGGTAAATATACATGGGGTAACAACAATAATATAATCCTAATAGGGGTCTGCTATAGGCCCCCAAATATAACAGAACCCATGGAAGATGTACTCCTCAGGCAAATAGATGAGGCATCTAATCAGAATGAGGTTGTTATTATGGGCGACTTTACTACCCCGACATAAATTGTGAAACTGAAACCTGTAGCTCTCATAAAGGAAACAGGTTTTTGTCAATAACTATTGCCCATCAAGTTCAAGCAAGGGTGGGGAAAATGTGGGTGAAGGGAGAGAGACAAGGACTTTAAGCCCAGCCTCACCACTGATTAATGCCCTGAAACCCGCAAGGCAAGAACCAATCTACTCCAGTAGAGACTCTATCTCTGACCCCAGAGCCTCTACCAGCAAGGATCCAGAATTTTACATACATACGTATTAATATTCTTTAGTTCCAGGTAGGTATCTTAGTCTTTCTTGAAACTCTCCACAGTTCCTGTTGTGACCAGCTCCTCAGGCAGGCTATTCCATAGATTCATAGTTCTTACAGTGAAGAACGCTCTTCTCCTCTAGAGATTGAATCCTTTTTTCTCTAGTCAAAGGGAATGTCCCCTTGTCTTTTGAAGGGGCTTCACTTGAAATAATTTTTCCCCATACTTTTTGTAGGGACCATTTATATATCTATATAAATTAATCATGTCCCCCCGAAGCCGTCTTTTCTCAAGACTAAATAAGTTAAATTCTACTAGCCTCTCCTCATAACTAAGATGCTCCATTCTCCTTATAAGTTTGGTTGCTCGTCTTTGTACTCTGTCTAGCTCCATTACATCTCTTCTGTAAACTGGGGCCCAGAACTGAACAGCATATTCTAAGTGAGGTCGCACCAATGCTTTGTACAGCAGTAGAATTACATCCTTGTCCCGCGAGTCCATGCCTCTTTTAATGCATGCCAATATCCTACTTGCCTTAGAGGCATCTGATTTACACTACATGCTGTTCTGTAGTCTATGATCTACAAGAACGCCCAGATCTTTTTCAACAAGCGATTCTCCAAGTTTTTCTCCCTCTAGGACATATGATGCCTGTAGATTATTTCTACCCAGATGCAGAACCCTACATTTATCCACATTGAACCCCATTTGCCAAAGGCCCTTCAAGACTTAATATTGACTAATAGACCTGAAAGAGTAACAAAGGTTCAGGTTGAGGGGCACCTAGGAAATAGTGACCATAATTAGAGATGGGCGAATTTCTCAAAAATTCGATTCGCTGTCTTCGCCGAATTTTCCGACAAAATTTGTTTCGGTCCGAATTACTTCGGGATGAATTGCGTTAAAAAACAGCTATTTCCAGGCTGCACAGAGCCTGTAGAACGTTGTGCCATGCTTAAATATGCAGAGGGAGCTTGGTTTGGTCTTCATACAATGTTGTGTTTTAGTATGACATGCATATGACTGCCGCCGCTCTTAGAATCGCTTCACTATAAAATTCCCTGGGCACTTAAGAGGGCAAAACTGACCAAAAAAGCGGGAATGCAGCCTGGTAAAGTCATGGCAGCGACAGCTGGAAAAAGCAAGCTGAGGGCCCAGGTGGCAACATCAGTGACAGAGTGTGGAGGTGACGGCAGCAGCCACAGCAGCATCAGGTCAGACAGTGGCACAATGACATTCTGGAGGGGGCCCAAACAGGAGTAGGCCACAGAGTGGCACAATGACACAGTGTGGAGGGCACGGCAAGAGCAACTGCAGCAGCATGAGGTCAGACAGTGGCACAATGACAGAGTGTGTAGGTCACGGCAGCAGCCACAGCAGCAGCATAAGGTCAGACTGTGGCACAATGTCTCAGGGTGGAGGGCACGGCTAGAGCATCAGCAGCAGCATGAGGTCAGACAGTGGCACAATGACAGAGTGTGTAGGTCACGGCAGCAGCCACAGCAGCAGCATAAGGTCAGACAGTGGCACAATGATGTTCTGGAGGTGGCAAAAACAAGAGTAGGCCACAGAGTGGCACAATGACAGAGTGTGGAGGGCACGGCAGGAGCAACAGCAGCAGCATGAGATCAGACAGTCGCACAATGACATTCTGGAGGTGGCAAAAACAAGAGTAGGCAACAGAGTGGCACAATGACAGAGTGTGTAGGTCACGGCAGGAGCAACAGCAGCAACATGAGGTCAGACAGTGGCACAATGACAGAGTGTGTAGGTCACGGCATTAGCCACAGCAGCAGCATGAGGTCAGACAGTGGCACAATGACATTCTGGAGGTGGCAAAAACAGGAGTAGGCCACAGAGTGGCACAATGACACAGAGTGGAGGTCACGGCAGCAGCAACAGCAGCACCAAGAGGTCAGAGAGTGGCACAATGACAGGGTGTGGAGGAGACCACAGCTGCAACAATAGCAGCAGCAGCATGAGGTCAGAGAGTGGCACAATGACACAATGTGGAGGTCACAGCAGCAGCAGCATGAGGTCATAGAGTGGCACAATGACAGAGTGTGGAGGTGGGTGGCAATACCAGTCCCTGGTAAAGATGGTGGTAGGCAGATGGAGAAATTGGCAGCAGATGTCTGGCATCAGGCGGGTGGCGGCATCAGAATAGTGGCTGAGGCAGGTAGTTTGAACCCAGACTAATTTCTCAAAGTTTTGGTGAGGCGTCATGGCTGATGTAATCTGACGCCTAAGGCATTGGTGTGTGGAAATCCTGGCCGATCCACGCCTGATTCATCTTGACAAAGGTCAGTCGTTCCACATTTCCCGTGGACAAGCGGATTCTCCTTAGGGTAACGATGACCCCCGCCACACTGAACACCCGCTCTGATGCCACACTACTAGCCAGGCAGGATAGCTTCTCCACTGCAAACTCGGCAAGTTGCGGCCACACATCCAGTTTGGCTGCCTAGTAGTCCAGCGGATCTTCTAACTGGGGTGGCAGAGTGCTGTCCAAGTAGGCCACCACCTGTTGGTTCAGGGACTGCTCCAGGTCCTGCTGCTGCTGCTGGCGACTGGCCTCCTCACTAGGCGGGTGAAGGAAGCTGCTCATCAGTGACTCCAGACTTAGGTTGCTGCTGATGGAGCTGCTACTGCTCCTACCCCCCCACCTTCCCCCAGCAGCCGTGGCAGTAGTACGTGAGCGCTGAAGAACCCCATGGTCAGACATGTCAGAGGAGGGACGATGCCGCACATAGGCAGCGGCCAACTGACTACGGAGGATTTCCCTATAGTATTTGAGTTTGTCCTCCCTCTCAGCAGCTGGAAAAAAGGTTCCCGTTTTGGACCGGTAGCGAGGGTCCAAGAGGGTGGAGAGCCAGAAGTCATCCCTCTGCCAGATGTTGACTATTCGGCTGTCACTAGCCAGGCAAATCAGCATGCTGCGGGCCATCTGCACAAGTGACTCCGAGGGGCTCCCTGCCTCCATCTCCACTGTATACTGCCACGGTGCTTGGGGGTCATCTGCCTCGTCTTCCTCATCTCCATCCACCTCCTCCAGCTGCTCCTGCTCCTCCTCTCTTGTCACCTGGGTAGAAAATCCACTCATTTCACCAGACAATGCTTCTGCTCCAATGTCCTCCTCCTCCTCCATTTCAGTCTCCACCGGACTCATGTGGCCACGAGATGTAGTCGCCACGTCTCCAGTCCCCTGCCCAGACAGATTTTTCAGCATCTGTTCCAGGACATGAAGCAGTGGAATGACGTTATTCATCCCGTAGTCCTGGTGACTGACAAATAACGTCGCCTCCTCGAATGGCCTCAACAAACGGCAGGTGTCACGCATGAGCTGCCACTGGCTGACATCAAAGTTACACAGGGAAGTACTTCTGTCTGCCTGCATCATCAAAAATCGTTAATGGCCACACATCGATGTCTTGCTGCATGACGCGGAGCAGTTCCTCCCCTGTGTGACTTCGATCGCCGAGGCAAGCCAGGTGTAGAACTGCGTGACACCGCTGTGCCCTACACATGTGGTATGATGGTGCTTGCGAGTCATCTGCCTCGTCTTCCTCATCTCATCTACCTTCTCCAGCTGCTCCTGCTCCTCATCTCTTGTCACCTGGGTAGAAAATCCACTCATTTCACCAGACAATGCTTCTGCTCCAATGTCTTCCTCCTCCTCCTCCTCTTCCAGTTCAGTCCCCACCAGACTCATGTGGCCGTGAGATGTAGTCGCCACGTCTCCAGTTCCCTGCCCAGACAGATTTTTCAGCATCTGTTCCAGGACATGAAGCAGTGGAATGACGTTATTCATCCCGTAGTCCTGGCGACTGACAAATAACGTCGCCTCCTCGAATGGCCTCAGCAAACGGCAGGTGTCACGCATGAGCTGCCACTGGCTGACATCAAAGTTACACAGGGGAGTACTCCTGTCCTCCTGGATCATCAAAAAATCGTTAATGGCCTTTCTCTGTTCATACAGTCGGTCCAACATGTGCAGGCTGGAATTCCAACAGGTGGAAACATCGCATATCAGAGTGTGTTGGGGGAGGCCGTTCTGCCGCTGCAACTCGAGGAGGGTGTTCCTGGCTTTGTAGGAATGGATGAAGTGCATGCACAGTTTCCTGGCCATTTTCAGAATCTTCTGAAGATCGGTGGAAGACTTCAGGAACCTTTTGACAACCAGATTGAACACATGCGCCATGCAGGGCGCATGGACCATCCCTCCTCGGTGCAGCGCGGACACCATGTTCCTCCCATTGTCCGTCACAATGGTTCCAATTTGCAGTTGGCACAGAGAAAGCCACACATCGATTTCTTGCTGCATGACGCGGAGCAGTTCCTCCCCTGTGTGACTTCGTTCGCCGAGGCAAGCCAGGTGTAGAACTGCGTGACACCGCTGTGCCCTACACATGTGGTATGATGGAGCAGTACTTGTGGAGGCTAAGATGATGGTGGTGGTGGAGGAGGAGGAGGCGGACATTGGCGCAGGAGCCGCAGTTTGACAACGTGGAGGAGAAAGCGGCGTCTCTTGTCCAAGTTGTTGGTGTGCCTGGGCAGGAAGCACATTCACCCAGTGGGCCGTAAAGGACATGTACTGGCCCTGACCGTAGTTACAGCTCCAGACGTCCGCGCTGCCGTGCACCTTGGAACAAGCCGATAAGCTCAAGGACTGGCCCACCTTCTGTTCTACATATTTATGCAGTGCTGGTACTGCCTTTTTGGAAAAGAAATTACGGCTTGGAACTCTCCATCTCGGCTCGGCACAAGCCAGAAGTTCTCTGAATGGTGCAGAGTCCACCATTTGGAAAGGGAGGGACTGCAGTACCAACAACTTGGACAGGAGCACGGTCAGCTTCTGCACCTTAGGATGGTTGGACGCATACTGTCTCTTTGCAATCGCCTCGTTGAACGACTGCTGGTGCCATGACTAGCGAGGAGCAGGAGCATCTGGACCGGTCGATGATGGCAAAGAGAAACAGCTCCCTTCTGCAGAGGTGGTGGAGCCTGACTGGCTGCAATGGCATGCGTGCCACTGGGCGCTGCTGCTGCTGTTGCTGCGGCAGCTGGATGGACCACCACATCTGATCCACGTTACTCCCAGGCCACCGGATGGTGACGCTGCATGTGTTGACGGAGGGCCGTGGTGCCAACGTTAGCTCTCTGGCCACGCTTCACTTTCTACCTACAGATTCTACATATACCCATATTCGGCTCCTCCGGTGTCTTAGCAAAGAACTGCCACACCGCCGAGTATCGGATTTTACCGCCAACGCTCCGCACTGAGTGACTACTACCGCCGCTGCCTCGCTGAGCCCCTGTGCCGCTACTTTCTTGGACCTGGGAAGCTGGTTTTCTACCACGTGGCCGCTTGGCTCCCGACCTCACACTGCTGCTACCCTGCTGACTCACGGCCACACAACACACTTGCTGGCTGCGCCGCTGCCTCTCGCAAGCTGACGCCCTCTTTTCCTGACGATGATTAAGCCCTTGCTTCACCTGGCTCCCAAGTGTGGTCGGCTACATCATCATTGATTTGTGTTTCATCGTCACTGCTGTCCTCATCTCCGGTCTTGGCATGTAGAGGCTGACCCCTCACAACATGACCTCCCATGCCACTCTCCACATCTATACTTTGCCGCCTACTGCAAGAAGCAGAGGATATTGGCCCCATTTCTTCGCTGCCAAGTAGCTGCTGACTGTCCTCCTCAAATTGTTCATCCTCGCTATATAGTGGCGCTGAGCCCAGACCACATAGTAGATCTCTGGCTGAGGGAACCGGATGGAACAGAGGCAGGTTGAGGACAGGTGAGGGCCGCTGACCCGCTCCCGGGCCATGCCAACTAAGGGTTGTGTCTGACGTTCCCACCGACTCTTGGCTGGGGTTGTCAGATGTCATCTGGGAGGAAGTGGATGACCTAGTCAACCAATCAAGAACCATTGGGTTGCTGAACAACACACGGCCACTAGAAGACAGCAGCAGTTGTGGCCTTACTGAGTGACCCCTGCTGCGACGTCCCCTTGCTGTGCTGTGACCTGGGCCTGCTCCAGGAATGTTTGTGCCACTGCCACTCGCAGGTGAAGAGCCTGCCACCTCTCTGTCTGACATACTGTTTGTTCTAAAATGTACAGACTCTGTTTGATGAAGATATCTGTATATGATAAATACACACCCTGTATTTGACTCCAAATGAACCCACTAACAAGCTTGGGTAACCCTTGGATATAAATTGCGCTCCACAAATGGGCAGGAAAAATTTACTTGTATGTGCCATTTAAAAACACTGTGTATTTTACTGAATATAAAAGCACAAACAGGCTTAATTAACCTTCGGATATGAATTATGCTACAGAATTTCTTATTTTACTGAATACAACTGCAGTAAAATACTTAGTTAACCCTTGGATGTAAATTGCGCAAAATAAATGTGCTGCCAACAATTACCAGCTTTGTTGCGTGTTAAAACGCCGTGTATTTTACAGAACACAACAACAGAAAAACTCGTAATTAACCTTCGCATATGAATTATGCTACAGGCAAAATTTCTTCTTTGGCGGTGAAAAAGAACGTTTCTATTACTGAATACAACTGCAGAAAAATACTTAGTTAACCCTTGGATGTAAATTGCGCAAAAGAAATGTGCTGCCAACAATTACCAGCTTTGTAGCGTGTTAAAACGGCGTGTATTTTACGGAACACAACAACAGAAAAACTTGTAATTAACCTTCGGATATGAATTATGCTACAGGCAAAATTTCTTCTTTGGCGGTGAAAAACAACGTTTATTTTAATGAATACAACTGCAGAAAAATACTTAGTTAACCCTTGGATGTAAATTGCGCAAAAGAAATGTGCTGCCAACAATTACCAGCTTTGTAGCGTGTTAAAACGGCGTGTATTTTACAGAACACAACAACAGAAAAACTTGTAATTAACCTTCGGATATGAATTATGCTACAGGCAAAATTTCTTCTTTGGCGTTGAAAAAGAACGTTTCTTTTAGTGACCACAACAGCAGAACAACGCTTAATTAACCCCTGGATCTAAATTGCGCAAAATAAATGAGCAACCAAAAATTAAGTGGTATTTGGATTGTAAAAACGCTGTTTCTTTAACTGAATACAACAGCAACAGGCTTAGATAACCCTTGGATATTCAATGTGCTCAAGAACTGAGCAGATAGCATTAAAATGTATATGCAGCTGAATTGGACGCACACTGGACTTCAGTTCCAATACCCCACAAAATCAGAATTAGAACGTAAGAGAAGCAGTCTCTGAGACAAGCTGTGACACCCCACAGAAATCGCTGTATAAAAGTGAGCTCTTTAGTACGAGATAACATAAGCAGCAGCGGCAGCACCTTCCCTACACAGCACAGTGAGAGCGGTGTGAGCTGCCAGCGTCGCGCCCGGACTTATATAGTGCGGTGACGTCACAGAATCCCGCCGGTCTCTGATTGGCTTCATCTCTGCATATGTCATGTAGGCTACGCCTTTCTTCCTCCCAGACTTCTTTGCCCCATGTAACGCCATGTTTTTATCAATTAAAAACACGCTTCGTTCCCGTGAATCACCCCAAACTTTGACTTCGTTCAGAATCGTAGCTTTCCTGAAATTCTAACGAATTCCACTTCGTTCGAATCGATTAGCCCATCTCTAACCATAATTTAATTAATTTTTTGGTTTAGGAGCCACAAAAACACAATTTTAGGAAGGCTAATTTTATTCTGCTTAAGGAGGCTATAAACCATATTGACTGGGACAAGGTGTTTAAAAATAACAGAACAAATAATAAATGGGATATTTTTAAAAACATCTTAGGCACCCACTGTGAGAGGTACATTCCTTAGGCTATGTCTACACTGCAGTGGACAAAAAACGACCTGAAAACGAATTACTAAAAACGTTCATGAAACTGAGTTTTCTGGCCACTGCCTGTCAAAAGCAGCTGAAAAAACAGCCGTTTTTTGCCGCGATTTGCGTTTTTTGGCGCGTTTTTTACATGCGTTTTTTTGTCTTCAAGTCTGTTTTTTAATGTATGCATAAATTAAGACTGTAACTCTGCCCTACAAAAGGGAATATAAAGCTTATTACTGCATTTATATATCTTGTAAGTCATTTTACGGATTTTGGCGCTTATAAAGCTATACCGCGTTTGTCGCCAAAAATACTTTTTTTTACGGATTTTGGCCCTAAAGTCAATTTTTTTACGGATTTTGGGGCTAAAATCCATATTTTTATGGATTTTGGCGCTAATAAAGTTATCTCACTTTTGTCACCAGAAAATACTTTTTTTTACGGATTTTGGCCTTAAAGTCCATTTTTTACGGATTTTGGTGCTAAAATCCGTATTTATATGGATAATGGAGTTAATAAAGTTATCTCGCGTTTGTCGCCAGAAATACGTTTTTTTTTTACGGATTTTGGCCCTAAAGTCCATTTATTTATGGATTTTGGTGCTAAAATGCGTATTTTTATGGATTTTGGCACTAATAAAGTTTTAGCGATAAAATACGTAAAAAAAAAAGTATTTTTAGCAACAAAAGGAAGATAATTTAGAAGAGTAAATAAGTGTGTAAAAAAAAGTATTTTAGCGTCACAAGTGAGATAACTTTGTGAGCGGCAAAATCTGTAAAGAAAAGGATTTTATCGCCAAAATCCGTAAAAAATAACGGATTCTGGCATGAAAATCCGTAAAAAAAGTTTTTTTAGCTTCAGAAGTGAGATAACTTTATTAACACAAAAATCTGTAAACTAAAGAATTGTAGTGCCAAAATCTGTAAAAAAAAAACGGATTATTGCGCCAAAATCCGTAAAAAAGAGTATTTTTAGAGTCCAAAGCGAGATACCTTTATTAGCGCCAAAATCTGTAAAGAAAAGATTTTAGCGCCAAAATCCGTAAAAAAAGGATTCTTGCACCAAAAACCGTAAAAAAACCTTTTTTTTTTTAGCATTAGAAGCTAGATAACTTTATTAGAGCAAAAATCCATAAAAAGACGGATTCTGGCTCCAAAATCCGCAAAAAAAGTATTTTTAGCCTCAGAAGCGAGATATCTTTATTAGCACCAAAATATAATAAGAAAAGGATTTTAACGGCAAAATCCATAGAAAAACGGATTCTTGCGCCAACATCCGTAAAAAAACTTATTTTTAGCTTCTGAAGCGAGATAAATTTCTTGGCGCCAAAATGTGTAAACAAAAAAGGATTTTAGCGCCAAAATTCCATAGAAAAAACAGATTCTGGCGCAAAAATCCGTAAAAAACGTATTTTTAGTGTCAGAACTGAGATAACTTTATTAGCACCAAAATCTGTAAAAAAAAACTTATTTTTAGCAAAAAAATATGAATTGCGCAAAAATCGTTAGCGACCAAAGCATGATCATTTTATTACAAACGGTACAAACAAGGCCACATCAGACACTTGTATGCAAATTTGATAAGGTATAACCTTTACTAACACCCACTATAGGTTGTATAGGCCCGTAAGCTTAACCTCTGTTGTAGGTAAAATGTTTGAAGGTTTTCTAAGAGATGCTATCCTGCAGTATCTCACTGAAAATAAATGTATAACGCCGTTCCAGCATGGGTTTATGAAGGATCGGTCCTGTCAACCTAATCTCATCAGCTTCTATGAGGAAGTTAGTTCCAGACTGGATCGGGGTGAGGCACTGGATGTCATATATTTGGATTTTTCTAAAGCATTTGATACTGTTCCGCATAAAAGGTTGTTAAGTAAAATGAGAATGCTTGGACTGGGGGAAAATGTGTGCAAGTGGGTAAGCAACTGGCTCACTGATAGAAAACAAAGGGTGGTAATTAACCCCTTAAGGACCCGGCGTTTTTTTTGGGTGACACGTTCGTTTTTCCCTCCTCGCCTTCTGAAAGCCATAACTTCTGTATTTTTACACCTATATAGACACATGAGGGCTTTTATTTTGCGGGACAAGATGTACTTTCTAATGGTGTTATTCACTATACTATAGAATATACTGGGAAACCGCAAAAAAATTCTAAGTGGGACAAATTGTGAAAAAAAATTTATTTTCGCCATGTTTGCGGGGGTTTTGCTTTTACGCCGTTTAATCTTCGGTAAATATAATGTGTTATCTGTATTCTTCAGGTTGTTACGCATCCGCCAATACCAAACATGTAGGGTTTCCGTTATGTTTTGGTACCGTAAAAAAAATTCCAAACATTTTCTATTTTTGAAATTTGCGCCACAGCGCCATTTTGTGCGACCAATAACTTTTTTGTACTAACACCTACGGACGTCAGTGAGGGGGCATTTTTTGCGGGCTGAAGTGTACTTTTTATCGCTAGCAGTTTGGAATGCATGCGACTTTTTTGATCATTTTTATTCCATTTTTTGAGTGACGTAAAATGACCAAAAAACGCAATTTTGGCGTTTGGAATTTTTTTTCTTCTACGGTGTTCAGCGTACGGGATAAATGATGTTATATTTTTATAGATCGGACTTTTTCGGACGCGGTGATACCAAATACGTGTAACTTTTTTATTATTTTATTGTTTTTATTTGTAAAATGGGGAAAGGGGGGTGATTTGAACTTTTAATACTTTTTTTTTTGTACTTTAAAACTTTTTTTTTTACAGTAACATTGAGGCCACCTGTGGTACTTGACCACTAGGTGGCGCGATTGTTAATACAACCTAATGCATTGTATAGGCAATGCATTAGGGTGTACAAAGATGGCGGTTTCCCCACTTCCTGTCTGCGGACGGAAGTGGGGCAAACCGGCCAGGGTAAGTGACGGGAGCCTTCCCAAGGCTCCCCACCACAATGCCTGGTGATCGGATCGGCGCAGGATAGCTGCGCTTATGCCGATCACCGCACCGATCGGTGCGCGGCACCGATCGGCGTTAATTCAGACGGCGGGGCCATCTTTGCCGCAGCGCCTGATGGGTAAAACAGCGCCAGCGGGCGGAGCCACCCGCCGGCGCTGTTACTGCCGGGTGTTAGCGGCGATTTGTCGCTAACACCCGCCGGCTGTGCGGGGGGGGTCGCGGAGCGATCCCCCTGCAAAGCCCCTTAGCGGCCCTGGGACGTACTCATACGCCCAAGGTCGTTAAGGGGTTAACGGTGCATACTCAGACTGGATCCCTGTTACTATTGGGGTACCACAGGGCTCAGTATTGGGCCCTATCCTCTTTAATATTTTCATAAATGATCTTACACAGGGATTGCACAGTAGAATATTAATCTTTGCAGATGATACTAAGCTCTGTAAAGTAATCAACACAATAGAGGATAATGTGTTATTACAAAGGGATCTGGATAAGTTGGAGGCCTGGGCAGAGAAATGGCAGATGAGGTTTAACACAGATAAATGCAAGGTTATGCACATGGGGAGGAAAAATCCATTACATGATTACATGTTAAATGGAAAAACGCTGGGTAAAAGTGACATGGAGAAGGATTTGGGAATCCTGGTGGACAGTAAACTTAATTGTAGCAGCCAGTGTCAGGCAGCAGCTGCCAAGGCAAATAGGATTATGGGGTGTATTAAAAGGGGTATAGATGCACATGATGAGAACATTATTCTCTCATTATATAAGTCACTGGTTAGACCACACATGGAATATTGTGTACAGTTCTGGGCACCTGTCCACAGGAAAGACATTGTAGAGCTTGAACAGGTACAAAGGCGGGCAACAAGAATAATAAAAGGGCTGGGTGGACTACAATACCCAGAAAGATTAGCAAGATTAGGGTTATTTAGTTTAGAGAAAAGACGGCTTTGATTGGACATGACAAATATGTTTAAATATATTAAAGGTCAATATAGAGATCTCTCTCAAGATTTATTTATACCCAGGACTGTATTAAGAACAAGGGGGCATCCTCTTCATCTTGAGGAAAGAAAGTTTCTACATAAACATAGAAAGGGATTATTTACTGTTAGAGCAGTGAGACTGTGGAACTCTCTGCCAGAGGAAATTGTCATGGGGAATTCAATAACAGAGTTCAAAAAGGGTTTGAATGCATTTCTGAAGTGTAATAATTAGATATGGGTGAATCGATTCTAACGAAGTGGAATTCATTTAGAATTTCAGGAAAACTTCGGTTCTGCACAAAGCTGAAGTTTAGGGTGATTCGAGGGAATGAAGCGTCTTTTTTTTTGTAAAATGGCCGCGAGCACATGGCATTACATGGGGCAGAGAACTCTGGGAAGAAGAAAGGAACACCCTCAATGACATGTGCAGACATGAGGCCGATCACCGACAGGAGGGCTTCTGTGATGTCACAGCCCTCTAAATACGGACGCCATCTTAAATCCTCACACTTCTCACTGTGTGTCCTGTCATAAACATCTTGCTGCTGCTGCAGCACTATATTGAACTTATTGTAAAACAAACTCGTTTCATCAGCGACTAGGGGGAAAGACCATCACAAGTGTGTGGTCATTTGCACACTTGTTATTTAACCAGCGTTATTATTTTGTTTTAGTTTGTGGAGTATTCTCCCTAAAGTCCAGGGTGGGTGTACTTCTGTCCCATATATGCCTCAATTACATCTGATTGTTCTGTAGGGTATTTAATACCCAACGGTTAATTTAACCTCTTGATTGTGCGGTAATTTGGACTAAAATACAGGGTGTCTGTATTTTTTGGTCCCATATACACCTAATTTACATCTGTTTTTTCTGTAGGGTATTTCATACACAAGGCTTAATTTAACTTCCTGATTGTGCGGTAATTTGGACTAAAATATAGTGTCTGTATTTTTTGGTTCCATATACGTCTAATTTACATCTGTTTTTTCTGTACGATATTTCATACACAAGGCTTAATTTAACTTCTTGATTGTGGGGTAATTTGGACTAAAATACAGGGTGTCTGTATTGTTCGGTCCTATATATGCCTAAATTACATCTGGTTGTTCTGTACAGTATTTCATACACAAGGCTTAATTTCTGTATTTTTTGGTCCCATATACGCCTAAATTACATCTGGTTCTTCAATAGGGTATTTCATACCAAATGCTTAATTTAACCTCTTGATTGTGGGGTAATTTGGACTAAAATACAGGGTGTCTGTATTTTTTAGTCCTATATACGCCTAAATTAGATTTGGTTGTTCAATACGATATTTCATACACAAGGCTTAATTTAACTTCTTGATTGTGGGGTAATTTGGACTAAAATACAGGGTGTCTGTATTTTTTCGTCCTATATACGCCTAAATTAGATTTGGTTGTTCAATACGATATTTCATACACAAGGCTTAATTTAACTTCTTGATTGTGGGGTAATTTGGACTAAAATACAGGGTGTCTGTATTTTTTAGTCCTATGTACGCCTAAATTACATCTGTTTTTTCAGTAGGGTATTTCATACCCAAGGCTTAACTTAAACTCTGGATTGTGCGGTAATTTGGACTAGAATACAGGGTGTCTGTATTTTTTGGTCCCATATATGCCTAAATTACATCTGGTTGTTCTGTACGGTATTTCATACCCAAGGCTTAATTTAACTTCTTGATTGTGGGGTAATTTAGAGTAAAATACAGGATATCTGTATTTTTTTTGCCCCATATACGCCTAAATTACATCTGGTTCTTCAATGGGGTATTTCATACCAAAGGCTTAATTTAACCTCTTGATTGTGTGGTAATTTGGACTAAAAAATAGGGTGTCTGTATTTTTTGGTCCTATATACGCCTAAATTACATCTGGTTTTTCTGTAGGGTATTTCATACCAATGGCTTAATTTAACTTCTTGATTGTGTGGTAATTTGGACTAAAATACAGGGTGTCTGTATTTTTTGGTCCCATATACGTCTAATTTACATCTGTTTTTTTTGTACGATATTTCATACACAAGGCTTAATTTAACTTCTTGATTGTGGGGTAATTTGGACTAAAATACAGGGTGTCTGTATTTTTTGGTCCCATATACGCCTAATTTACATCTGGTTTTTCTGTACGATATTTCATACCAAAGGCTTAGTTTAACTTCTTGATTGTGGGATAATTTGGACTAAAATACAGGGTGTCTGTATTTTTTGGTCCCATATACGCCTAATTCACATCTGGTTTTTCTGTAGGGTATTTCATTCCAAAGGCTTAATTTAACCTCTTGATTGTGGGGTAATTTGGACTAAAATACAGGGTGTCTGTATTTTTTGGTCCTTTATACGCCTAAAGATGGGCAAATTTCTCAAAAATTCGATTCGCCGACTTCGCCGAATTTCCCGCCAAAAATCTTTTCACCCCGAATTAATTCGGGACGAATCGCGTTAAAAAACAGCTATTTCCTGACTGCAGAGAGCCTGTAGGGTGCTGTAGAACATTGTGCCATGCTTAAATGTGCAGAGGGGCTTGGTTTCATCTTCATACAATTCTGTGTTTTAGTATGACACGCACATGACTGCCGCCGCTATCAGAATTGCTTCACTCTACAATTCCCTGGGCACTTACTGGGACAAAACTGAACAAAAAACTGAAGCGGGAATGCAGCCTGATAAAGTTATGCAGCGCCAGCTGGAAAAAATAAGCTGAGGGCTAAGATCCTACATTAGCATCGAAGAACACAATATTAGGTTCCTGGAGCCGCCACAGGTCGCAGAACAGAAAGGGGACATCAAAGCAGGGGTCACCCTGCGAGGCCAAAGCTTCCGGTGTCATCTAGCGGCCATGTGTTGACCATACACTAGGTCATACACTTTCTCCCAGATGACATCTGACAACCCCAGCCAAGTGTCGGTGGGTTTGTCAGACACAACCCTTAGTTGGCATGGCCCGGGAGCAGGTGAGGGGCCATAGAACTGTCTGTGTACTAAGCCAGTGACCAGGACGCACTGTGGGCTGTCCTAATCACTGCCTGTGTCAAACTGACACAGATTAGAATGTATTAGCATATATGAATATGCTAATACATTACTAAGTGTAAAAAAAAAAAAATTAAAAAAAATTTCAAACAGTTCTCCCTTCATGGGAGTAAAAAAAAAAAAGTAAAAAAAAAACCAAAACATAAAAAGTGTAAAAAAAAAAGAATAAAAAAAATAAATAATAAAATAAAAATAAATATTTAATAAAAAATAATGGTGCATAAATTACACACACAAAAAAACGTACACATATTTGGTATCCACACGACCGTAGTAACCTGTAGAATTAATCTAATAAGTTATTAAGTGTGAACTGTGAATAGTGTAAAAAAAAAATTAAAAAAAATAAAAATACTGCAATTATTTATAAGTGAACTTAAACTATTGTTCAACTTGTCTCGAATAAAACGAGTTACAACTATTGGAACGCAAGGAGGCAAAAACTAAAAAAATTTTCGGGTCATTAACTACTTTTCAGGCGTTCGGCTTAAGGGGTTAACCCTTGAATATAAATTGCGCTCCAGAAATCAACAGGAAAAATTTACTCGTCTTCGGCGTTTAAAAACACCGTGTATTTAAATGAATATAAAAGCACAAACACGCTTAATTAACCCTTGGATATAAATTGCGCTTCAAAAATTACCAGGAAAAAATTAACTGGTATGTGGCGTGTAAAAACGCCGTGTATTTTACTGAATATGAAAGCACAAAGAGGCTTAAATAATCCTTGGATATAAATTGCGCTCCAGAACTGACCAGATGGCATATAAATGTATATGGGGCAGAATTAGACTCACCCTGGACTTGAATTACAATACCTCACAAACAATCAAAATGATAAGGGAAGAGGAGCAGTCTCTGATAAAAAGCAGTGACACCCCCCCCCCCCAAAAAAAAAATCGCTGTTAAAAACAAATTTCTTTGTGTGAGATCTCTGCAGAAGCTGCAGCAGCGGCACAACGAGGGCAGTGTGAGCATCCAGTGTCATGTTTGGACTTATATAGTGCTGTGACATCACAGAATCCTGCCGGTCTCTGATTGGCTTCATCTCTGCACATGTCATTAAGGGTGTTCCTTTCTTCTCCCAGAGTTCTTTGCCCCATGTATCGCCATGTGCTTTGCGGCCATTTTATCAATTAAAAACACGCTTCGTTCCCGCGAATTACCCCAATTTTCTATTTTGTGCAGAACATTCTAAACGAAGTCCACTTTGTTAGAATCAATTCACCCATCTCTAGATATTCATACACAAGGCTTAATTTTACCTCTTGATTATGGGGTAATTTGGACTAAAATACAGGGTGTCTGTATTTTTTGGTCCTATATACACCTAAATTACATCTGGTTATTCTGTTCGGTATTTCATACACAAGGCTTAATTTAACTTCTTGATTGTGGGGTAATTTGGAGTAAAATATTTTAGTGTCATGCACGCTGTCTTCGCCTGTCTTCCCTCTTCAGTACAACAGTTCAGTTGAGTACGGCGCTCCTTCTTCATCGGAGCGGGAGCGCCGTTGCTCCTTGGATACTTAGCCTCAGGTAGCCTTGTTTGCTGCCTCGGCAACAGTATTGTCACTTCCTGGATACGTTCTGTGTCCTTATGGTTTGCTACCTTCCAGGGGCATGCACGTGCTTCCGGTGGCGTTCCGGAAGTTCATGCAGCTGTTGTCTAGAGGAGGGAGCAGCCGGTAACAGGTGAGTGCATTTGCTACAGTTCTTATGATGGTATATAAAGGGCTATTGGGAATTGGAATTGGTATGCCATGACTAAGGGTGGTTCTCCACCTGAAACGCGTCGGCGTTCTTCTTAGGGTTTTTGTTTTGCTGTGCCATTACGGGTTACTTTTCTTTTATGGATTTCTAATAAAGGATATATTTTTACGTCCTTTGGTACCGCTGTGTCATCCATTTCATACACATATAAATTGCGCTACAGAAATCAACAGGAAAAACGTACTTGTATGTGGTGTTTAAAAACACTGTATTTAATTGAATATAAAAGCACAAACACGCTTTATTAACCCTTGGATATAAGTTGCGCTACAGAAATCACCAGTAAAAAATTAACTGGTATGTGGCGTGTAAAAACACTGTGTATATTACTGAATATGAAAGCACAAACAGGCTTAAATAACCCTTGGAAATAAATTTCGCTCCAGAAATCAACAGGAAAAATGTACTCATATGTGGCGGATGGTGACGCTGCATGTGTTGACGCAGGGCCGTGGTGCCAATGTTAGCTCTCTGGCCACGCTTCACTTTCTGCCTACAGATTCTACATATACCCATTATTCGTCTCCTCCGGGGTCTTAGCAAAGAACTGTCCAAAACCCCCCGAGTATCGGGTTTTACACCAACCTCCGCATTGAGTGACTACTGCCGACCTGCCAGTCGCTGAGCCCCTGTGCCGCTACTTTCTTGGGCCTTGCGAAGCGGGTTTTTTAACCCGTGGCCGCTTGGCTCCCCACCTCACACTGCTGCTAATCCTCCTGTGACTCCCCGGCCACACAACCCACCCTTTCTGGCTGCGCCGCTGCCTGACACGCAAGCTGACGCCCTCTTCTCCTACGATGATGAAGCCCTTGCCTCACCCCGCTCCCAATGCGGCGGCTACATCATCATCTATTTTGTGTTTTTAATCGTCACCCGCTGTCCTCATCACCGGTCTTGGTATGCAGAGGCTGACCCCTCACAACATGACCTCCCATGCCACTCTCAACATCTATACTTTGCCACCTACGCAAGAAGCAGGGGATATTGGCCCCTTTTTCTTCGCTGCCAAGTAGCTGCTGACTGCCCTCCTCAAATTGTTCATCCTCGCTATATAGTGGCGCTGAGCCCAGACCACATAGTAGATCTCTGGCTGGGGGAACCGGATGGGACAGAGGTGGGTTTGAGGACAGGTGAGGGCCGCTGACACCGCTCCCGTGCCATGCCAACTAAGGGTTGTGTCTGACGTTCCCACCGACTCTTGGCTGGGGTTGTCATGATGTCATCTGGGAGGAAGTGGATGACCTAGTCAACCAATCAAGAACCTTTGGGGTTGCTGAACAACACACGGCCGCTAGATGACAGCGGCAGTTGTGGCCTCCACCGAGTGACCCCTGCTGCGCGACGTCCCCTTGCTGTGCTGTGACCTGGGCCTCGAATGTTTGTGCCTCTGCCACTCGCAGGTGAAGAGCCTGCCACCTCTCTGTTTGACATACTGTTTGTTCTAAAATGTACAGACACTGTTTGATGAAGATATCTGTATATGATAAATACACACCCTGTATTTGACTCCAAATGAACCCACTAAGAAGCTTTGGTAACCCTTGGATATAAATTGCGCTCCACAAATGGGCAGGAAAAATTTACTTGTATGTTCCGTTTAATTAACCTTCGGATATGAATTATGCTACAGAATTTCTTCTGTGGCGGTGAAAAACAAAGTTTCTTTTACTGAGTACAACTGCAGAAAAAAACTTAGTTAGCCTTTGGATGTAAATTGCGCAAAAGAATTGAGCAGCCAAAAACTACCCAGCTTTGTAGCGTGTTACAATGGCGTGTATTTTACGCTACTCAACAAGAGGAAAACTTGTAATTAACCTTCGCTTGTGAATTATGCTACAGGAAAAATTTATTTTTTGGTGGTAAAAAGACGGTTTGTTTTAGTCACCACAACAAAAGAACAACGCTTAATTAAACCCTGGATGTAAATTGCGCAAAAGAATTGAGCAACCAAAAACTACGAGCTTTGTAGAGTGTTACAATGGCATGTTTTTTACGCTACACAACAAGAGGAAAACTTGTAATTAACCTTCGCTTGTGAATTATGCTACAGGAAAAATGTTTTTTGGCGGTGAAATAAACATTTTCTTTAGTCACCACAGCAGCAGAACAACGCTTAATTAACCCCTGGCTGTAAATTGCGCAAAAGTGCCAAAAATGAAGTGGTATTTGTATTGTAAAAACACTGTTTTTTTAAATGAATACAACAGGAACAGGCTTAGATCACACTTGGATATTCAATGTGCTGTGAGCAGATAGCATTAAAATGTATATGCAGCTGCACTGGACATACACTGGACTTCAGATCCAATACCCCACAAAATCAGAAATAGAACGTTAAGAGAAGCAGTCTCTGAGACAAGCTGAGACACCCCACAAAAATCGCTGTATAAAAATTAGTTCTTTAGTATCAGCTATCATAAGCAGCCGCGGCAGCACCTTCCCTAATCAGTACAGTGAGAGCGGTATGGGCTCCCAGCGTCGCGCCCGGACTTATATAGTGCGGTGACGTCACAGAATCCCGCCGGTCTCTGATTGGCTTCATCTCTGCACATGTCATGCAGGCTATGCCCTTCTTCCTCCCAGAGTTCTTTGCCCCATGTAACGCCATGTGCTCCCAGCCATTTTATCAATCAAAAGCACACTTTGTTCACGCGAAGTACCCCAAAGATCGACTTCGTTCCGAACCAAAGTTTTCCTGAAATTCTAAACGAATTCCACTTCGTTAGAATCAATTCTCCCATCTCTAATTGCATCAGAAAACCCATAAAAGCGTCGCTCGCTCTCCCATTGGTCCAAATAACCGTGTCTCTTTTAACTTAGTCAATCACAAACAGAGCTCGCTCTGCATTTCTTTTCCCCATAGAACTCTATGAGAAAGTAGCTCGCGCTCTGATTGACCGGGCTAGCCAAGCCCCCACTAGCTCAACCAACCAGCTCTTTTCCGCATTTTTTACTGTATTTTGAACTGTCCCGCCATTGAAATTGATTGGTCAATATTACTCCATAGGTTATAATGGGTCCCTGTCGCTCCTATTCTGATTGGTCAATACTCCTCCATAGGTTAGAATGGGCTACTGTCGCTCCTATTCTTATTGGCTGGTTTCTGCCGACCAATGAGAAGAGCGTAAAGAATTTGAATTACTGTATTTCCCGGCAATTCTCTATATCCCAATTCCTGATGTTGCGCCGGTCTCGGCGACAAATGCGTTGTTCGGGATTTAATTGATTTATGTTTATAGAAGGTTTCAGCTCTTTTTCAGATAATGTTTTACACTTAATAAAAACGATTTTTTTAATCATACTCCATGCCGCACGGCGCTGAGAGATTTAATTGCCCCGATTTCTCAATAGACTACAATGGGACAAGTAGCTCGCGCTCTGATTGGCTGGGATAGCCAAGCCCCCGCTAGCTCAACCAATCAGCTCTTTTCTGCCTTTTTACTGTATTTTGAACTGTCCCGCCTTTGAATTTGATTGGTCAATTCTTCTCCATAGGTTTTAATAGGTCTCTGTCGCTCCTATTCTGATTGGCTGAGCTAGCCAAGCGCCCACTAGCTCAACCAATCAGCTCTTTTCTGCCTTTTTATAGTATTTTGAACTGTCCCGCCTTTGATTTTGATTGGTCAGTAGTTCTCCATAGGTTTTAATGGGTCTCTGTCGCTCCTATTCTGATTGGCTCGTTTATGCCGACCAATGAGAAGAGCTTACAGAATTTGAATTACTGTATTTCCCGGAAATTTTCCATATCCAAATTCCTGATATAGTGGCGTTCTTGATTTTTGGAAAATGATTTTATTTATGTATTTTTTTAGTAGGTTTGAGATCTTTTTCTGATAATGTTTGACGCCTTTATAAAGGCGATTTTTTGATTCATACTCCATGCCGCACGGACATGTTTAATGATTTCTCGCTGTTTTCCAGCCTGTCTCGAATCGGAATACATGTTCGGCGCAGTCCGAACACTGCGCCCCACACACTGGCGAAGTGCGGTGAACTTTTTCCTGCATGTATGATCGCACTACCTCGGGCGGCGAATCTTAGGCGCAATCCCGCGCTGCGCCTAAGTCCCGCACTGCGCCCCACACACTGGCGAGGCGCGGTGGACTTTACACGGCATGTATGATCGCACTACCTCGGGCGGCGAATCTTAGGCGCAATCCCGCACTGCGCCTAAGTCCCGCACTGCGCCTCACATGCTGGCGAGGCGCGGCGGACTTTACACCGCATGTATGAGCGCACCTCGGCACCGACATACATGAGGCGCAAATTCCGTCGGAAAACGGGCGGAAACATGCGCTCCGAAGTGGCGAGAATCATACATGTTGCCCTGTGTATTTAAATGAATATAAAAGCACAAACACGCTTAATTAACCCTTGGATATAAATTGCGCTACAGAAATCACCAGGAAAAATGTACTCGTATGTGGCGTTTAAAAACACTGTGTATTTAAATTAATATAAAAGCACAAACAGGCTTAAATAACCCTTGGATATAAATTGCGCTACAGAAATCACCAGGAAAAAATTAACTGGTATGTGGCGTGTAAAAACACTGTGTATTTAAATGAATACAAAAGCACAAACAGGCTTAGATAACCCTTGGATATTCAATGCGCTCCAGAACTGACCAGATGGCATATAAATGTATATGGGACAGAATTAGACCCACCCTGGACTTGAATTACAATACCCCACAAACTGAATCAAAATTATAACGGAAGAGGAGCAGTCCCTGATAAAAGCAGTAACCCCTCCCCCCCCTCAAATCGCTGTTAAAAACTAATTTCTTTTGTGTGAGATCTCTGCAGAAGCTGCAGCAGCGGCACAACAAGGGCAGTGTGAGCAGCCAGCGTCACGTCCGGACTTATATAGTTCTGTGACGTCACAGAATCCTGACGGTCTCTGATTGGCTTCATCTCTGCACATGTCATTAAGGGTGTTCCTTTCTTCCTCCCAGAGTTCTTTGCCCCATGTAATGCCATGTGCTTGTGGCCATTTTATCAATTAAAAAAATGCGTCGTTCCCGCGAATTACCCCAAACTTGTATTTCGTGCAGAACCGGTTTTCCTGAAATTCTAAACGAAGTCCACTTCGTTAGAATCAATTCGCCTATCTCTAGATATTTCATACACAAGGCTTAATTTAACCACTTGATTGTGGGGTCATTTGGACTAAAATACAGGGTGTCTGTATTTTTTTTGCTCCATATATGCCTACATACATCTGGTTGTTCTGTAGGCTATTTCATACCCAAGGGTTAATTTAACCTCTTGATTGTGGGGTAATTTGGAGTAAAATACAGGGTGTGTGTATTTTTACCCTATATACGCCTGAATTTCATCTCATTCATTCTTTAGGGTATTTTATACCAAGGGTTAATTTCTCTTCTTGTTTTGTGGGGGAATTTGAGTCAAATATAGGGTGTGTGTATTTCTGCCACATACACGCCTGAACTCCATCAACTTCAGACCGGTGGGGGTAGTTTAATCTGTGGCCAAGAGTTAATTTATTCACTTTTTGTGGAGAATTCTGTGTCAAATCCAGTGTTTGTGTATTTCAGCCCTACATACATCTCAAATCCATCCACTCCAGTCTCTTGGGATATTGCTATCTGTGGCATACAGTAATTTTTTTCAATTATTGTGGAGCCCCCCCAAAAGAGTGAAGAGGGTGTCATGAGTAATTTTGCATTGACGTCAATAATCATTTTGCCATTCCTTTGAACCTTCAGTTTCTGCTTTCAATTGGTAAATAATCCATCATTGCTAAAGCCAAAAAGAAACAGGAGTTGATCCCAAAAATAAGTAAATGGAATATTTGCATGTGTTCTGTGTTTTGTATCCACTCCTGCTTTTGGCTACCTACTCATCTGACAATCCTGATAAAAACAAAGGACCATGTCATACTAGCCTTACGGCTTCTCCGAAAACACAATCTGTTGTGTTTGTCCTTTTCATTCCTTGTGACAGATTAAAAGAAGGGGAAAACCAAACATAGTGTCATAGAGTGGTGGAGGGTGGAAACAGCATTAGAAAACCACAGGGTGGTTAACTGAGAGAGTGGTCAGTGGCAGCAGCATGAGTAGGCCACTGAGTGGCAACTGACAGATTGTGGAGGTTGCAGCAACATGATTAGGCCACAGACTGGCACAAATACACAGTGTGGAGGTGACGGCAATAACAGCAGCAGTATCAGGCCGGAGAGTGGCACAATGTCATAATTTTGAGGTGGCGGGAGCTAGGTGACATAATGAGGAGGTAACAGGTGGCATAATGAGGTGGCAGTAACAGCAACATCAAGCCAGAGAGTGACATGGTGACATAGCCTGGAGATGACAGCAGCAGCATGAGGAGACCTGAGTGGTGAGGTGGCAGCAACATCAGAAGGCTACATAATAGCCCAGTGAAGAGTGAGGAGGTGGGTGTCAATACCAGTCCCTGGTAAAGATGGTGGGTGGTTGAAGGAGCATCTGGCAGCAGATGTGGGGCATCAGGTGGATAGCAGCATCAGAATAGTAGCTGAGGCAGGTAGCCAAAAGAATCCAGGGTTCAGGGTCTGCTCCAGGTGCTGCTGCTGGTGGGTACATAAATCACTAGGAGGTGAAAAAAGCTTCTCATCAACAACTCCAGACTCAGGTTGCTGCTGATGGAGCTGATACTGCTCCTAAACCCCCATCCCTTCAGAGCAGCCATGGCAGTGGTATATGAGCACTGATGAACCACCCCGTCAGACCTGCTCGAGGATGCACAATGGCGCAGATAGGCAGCGGCCACCTGACTACTTAGGATGACTCTATAGTACTTGAGTTTGTCCTCCGTCTTGGCAGGTGAAAAAATGCCCCCATTTGGGACCGGTAACGAGGGTCCAAGAGGGTGGAGAGCCAGAAGTCATCCTTCTGCCGGATGGTGACAATTCAGCTGTCACTAGCCAGGCAAATCAGCATGCAGCGGGCCATCTGCGCAAGTGACTCTGAGGGACTCCCTGTCTCCATCTCCACTGTATACTACCACGGTGTGTCTGGGTCATCTGCATCTTCTTCCTAATTCTCCGGCTGCTTCTGCTCCTCTCCTGTCACCCGAATAAAAAAACACTCATTTCGCCAGACACTGCTCCAATGTGTTCCTCCTCCAGTTCAGCCCCCACTGGACTCATGTGGCCATGAGATGTAGTCGCCATGTCTCCAGTCCCCTGACCAGACAGATTTTGCAGCATCTCTTCCAAGACATGAAGCAGTGGAATGACGTTATTCATCCCGTAGTCCTGGCGACTGACAAATAACGTGGCCTCATCAAAGGGTCTGTGGAAACGGCAGGTGTCCCGCATGAGCTGCCACTGGCTGACATAAAAATTATACAGTGGATCCCCTTGGATCATCAAGAAATCATTAATGATGTTTTTCTGTTCATAGATTTCTCCCTGTTTTGCCCTGTTAATCAGTTTCTCCCTGTTTTGCCCTGTTAATCGGTTTCTCCCTGTTTTGCCGTGTTCATCGATTTCTCCGTTTTGCCGTTTATCGGTTTCTCCCTGTTTTGCCTTGTTCGTTGTTTTCTCCCTGTTTTGCCCTGTTCATCGATTTCTCCCTGTTTTGTCCTGTTCATGGATTTCTCCCTATTTTGCCCTGTCAGGAGCACGGTCAGCTTCTGCACTTAGGGATGGCTACACGCATACTGCTGTCTCTTGGCAATCGTCTCAACGAACGACTGCTGGCACCATGAGTGTCGAGGAGCAGAAGCATATGGACCAGTAGATGCTGTGAAAGACAGGCAGTTGTCTTTGGCAGAGGTGGTGGAGCCTTGACTGCCTGAAATGGGAGGCGTGCCACTGGGTGCTGCTGCTGTTGCTGTGACAGGATGAACCACCACATCTGAGACACGTTTCTCCCAGGACACTGTATGGTGACACTGCATGTTGATGCAGGGCTGTGGTGCCAACGTTAGGTCCCTGGTCACGCTTTACTTTCTGCCCACAGATTCTACTTAAAGCCATGTCGCCTCCTTTGGTGTCTTGTCAAAAATCTGCCACATCGCCGAGTAGGTGATTTTACCATCAATGCTCGGCACTGACTGACTATTACCGTCGCTGCCTCAGTGAGCCACTGCGCTACTACTTTCTGGGACCTGCAAAGTAGATGGTCTAAATCGTAGCCGTTTGCCTCCCGACCTCGCACTGATGCCACCCTGCTGACTCCCAGCCACACTACTGATGCCGGCTACACCACTGTCTGATGCACAAGCTGCCGCTCTAATCTCCCGATGATGATGATGATGATGAAGCCCTTGCTTCCAGGGCCGGGACGATGGGTAGTCGAAGGTAGACGACCACCTAGGGCGCCACTTCATATCAGGCAGGAAAGGGGGCGCAAGGAGGCATGGAGTGGGCTGAATTTTCCATTTGGGGGGGGCACTTTATGCCTTGTTTAACTAGGGCACCAGAATACCTTGTCCCAGCCTTGCTTGCTTCACCCGGCTCCCAAGTGCGATCGGCTACACAGATTAGTGTTTGCCTGTCACCGCCGTCCTCTTCAACGGTGTCGCTGTAAGGAGCCTGACTGCTCGCTACATAACCCCCCCATGCCACTCTCCTCATCACTACATGCTCGCTTCTGCAAGAAGCAGCGGATGTCTTCCCCACCTTTTTGCTGCCCACTGTCCTCAAATAGTTCGTCCTCACTGTATAGTTGTGCAGAGGCCACAGCACATAGTAGTTCTCTGGCTGTGGGAAGCGAACGGGACAGAGGTGGGTTGAGGGCAGGTGAGGGCCCCTGACCTGCTCCCAGGCAATGCCAACTAAAGGTTGTGTCTTACGGATGCACCAACTCTTTGCCGGGGTTATCAGGTGTGATTTGGGAGAAAGTGGATGACCTAGTGTGTGGTCAACACACGTCTGCTACATGACACCGGAAGCTGTGGCCTCGCGGGGTGACCCCTGCTGTGACATCCCCTTACTTTGCAGCGACCTGTGCCTGCTCCGGGAACCTACTATTGCGTTCTTTGTTACCCCATGTAATCAGACACACTCACAACCCTCACAGTTTTAAGTGCGCTCTGAAAGTTCATCTTCTTAGACAAGCCTACAAAGATCATAATTGTTAACCCCCCAAATTCTGTCACATATTTGTCACTTCCTGCACTTTGCCAACTGCAGGCACTTATCTGTATATAGATGTATGGTTGCGATGGCAGGTTCATCCGCTTTTTTATGTATACTGCCCCATATTTATGTAACATGGTTGGACCATTGTAAACCAAGCACTTCTCACCCTTTGTTTCACACGTACACCCTGATAGATTGTAAGCTCTTGCGAGTAGAACCATCACACCTCGTGTCTGATTTGTAAGTAGCTTTTTTATAATGTAATGTCTGGTTTATCTGTGCTTATACCCTCTATATTGTAAAGTGCTGCGGAATATGTTGGTGCTATATAAATAAAGATTATTATTATTATAGAAGGATCTTAGCCCTCAGCTCAGTTCTTTCCAGCTGGCGCTGACATTTCCTTGTCAGGCTGCGTTCCCACTTCAGTTATTTGGTCAGTTTTGCCCCTGTAACTGCCCAGAGAAGTGAAGTGTGAAGCGATTCTAAGAGTGGTGCTTGTCATCTGCATGTCATACTAAAACACAGCATTGTATGAAGATCAAACGCTCCCTATGCATATTTGAGCATAGCACACTACTCTACAACACCCTACAGGCTCTCTGCAGCCAGGAAATAGCTGTTTTTTAATGCAATTAGCCGCAAATAAATTCTGGTTGAAAAGAATTTTGCCCAAAAATTCGCCGACTCGGCAAATCGAATTTTTGAGAAATTCACCCATCTCTAGTAATAATATAACAAGTTATAATGACTAGGATTCTGGAGTAGGGTCGTTGATCCAGAGATTATTCCGATTGCTAGATTCGAGTCAGGAAGGAATTTTTTCCCTAAAATGAGGACAATTGGCTCCTGCCTCATTGGGGTTTTTGCCTTCCTCTGGATCAACACTTAGCTCAACAGGCTGAACTGGATGGACGTCTTGTCTTTTTTCGGCCTTACAAACTATGTAACTAAGGAGTTATGTAAATTGCTGAATATTAAACTTCTGTGTACACCCACAAACAGATGGTTTTGTTAAAAGATTTAATAGAACGTTAAAGATGGTGGTTAGTAAGGATGGAAAGGAATGGGATTGTCTTCTAATATTTTATGTTTTCAGTTCATGAAGTTCCTGAGAAATCCAAAGGTGTCTCTCATTTGAGCTGGTTTAAGGTAGATGTCCATGTGATTTCCATGATACAGCCAAGGAAACCTGGGAGAAAGACTCCAAACCCTATAAGAATGTGATTGAGCGCATTACAAAACAGACTTGCTGCAGTTATGTCAATAGTCAGGGTACACTTATAGATGGAACAGGAAACTCAAAGCCACATGTATAACAGGTCGGCCAAGTTAAGAAGCCTTAACCTGGGTGATTGGGTCCTGTTTTTTGTGCCAACTGTAGAAAGCAAGTGGCAAGGGCCCCATGAGATAATTGAAAAGATGGGGGATGTAAAATATAAAGTGTACCAGCCCGGTAAAAGAAAGCCAGAACAGTTATACCACGTGAATTTAATTAAGCCGTGGAAGGACATAGAAACCCTGACAGCTTAAAGTGGCCTCAGTAATGTCACCCCAGAGGTGTATGTGTCAGAATCCCTGTCAAAATCTTAGAAACAAGATACCAGAGAATTTTTTTTAAAGAAACATTGATGTGTTTTCAGAATTGGCAGGGTGTACTAATGTCATAAAACATGACATTGTCACCAAATTTGGGGTAAGGGTTCATTTGAAGCGTTACCAGTCCCAGAAGCCTGCTGATGAGCCATATCAGAAGAGTGAAGAAATCAGGCGATACCTTTTAGAGGCTAACTGAGTATATTTGATGGTGAAGTTTCGAGAGTACTAGCTTCCCTTCTTTAGAGGTGAGCTAGAACTCTCAAAAGCTCACCATCAAATATAACTCAGTTAGCCTCTAAAAGGTATCGCCTGATTACTCACTCTTCTACTACTTTCTAAGCTAACACGGTACAACACTATACTATGAGTCATATCGGAGGAAGAAATGTCAGACCTTGGGTTTATTGAAGAATCAAAAAGCAAATGGTCAAGTTTTATTGTGCTGATCCCAAAACCAGTTGTCTCGTTACTCTTCTGTAATGATAAATTTGACGCATTCCCAATGCCAAGTGTTGATGAATTAAGAGACTCAGCCATGCCAGGCTATCAAGAATTGGCCACAACCCTCAGTGAAAAGGAAAGTGAGCACTTATTTTAAGAATTGTCGGTTCATTCCAAACTTTGCTAGCATAGCAGCATCCCTAACAGATCTTAACAGGCAAAATAAGTCAGTCATGGTCAGGAGACACCCAGAGTTGGAAAGGGCATTTCAAGAATTAAAACTGACCCTGGGTTGGCACCCAGTCTTGATCACACCCAACTTCAAAAATGAGTTCATTGTCCAAACAGATGTGTCTGATGTGGGACTGGGTGCAGTTATTTCCCAAAAAGTTGAGGGAAAGGAACATCCTGTCATCTATTTAAGCAGGAAGCTAACACTAGCTGAGAAATTACAGTACTGTTGACCAGGAGTTTTTGGCCATCAAATGGCCCTTGATTCTCTAAGAAATTATCTACCAGGTCTTCATTTAAAGATGATTATTGTCCACTCCCCACTTACATAGATGTCAGGCTAAGGAAAGGAATCCAAGAGCCACAAGGTGGTTTCTGACTTTGCTAAATGTTAAGTTATACTTGAAGACAGAGCAAGAAAACTACAGTATAATGCTGATGCTCTGTCAAAGGACATACTGCATTGTAGCTAAAGGTGTCCAAACCCACAGGTTCGAACAGAGTAGGAGGATAAGTGAGACAGTGACAGGGAGAGTCTTTGAGGGCAGGTATGTTTCTCCCAAAATCTTGTCCTATGTTACTTAGGCTCCAGGGAACACTATTACTTTCTCAACTTGGCTTGGAAGGAAAAGGTCTTGGGCTTGCCTGGGTTCTAATGAGATTACTTATAAGGTGTGCAAGTCAGGGCCTGCATAAGGGTCTGAAAGAACTCTACATATAGAACTGAAACCACTATGCAAGACTCTATAACCGTGCCAATTACCGTGTTTCCCCGAAAATAAGACATAGCAGAGATTTTGTTGAATTCCCAAATATAAGGCACCCCCCGAAAATAAGACATAGCAAAAATCATTGCTGCAGCTCCCCATACACAGGGCTGTCCCTAAGGGTGGGCAGAGAGAATGGGGAGGAAGGGGGGGCTGGTGTTCCCAAGCCCTGCTCACCCTGAGAAACGGCCCTGGGACCTATTGTTGTAGCACCTGCGTGTTGATGGACCTTTGAAGGGAGGTCATGTGACTGTGATGTCACCACAGGTCCCGAACATCTCGACAGGATACAGAAAATACATGTAAGTAATAGAGGGAAGAGGTGTAAGAACAGTGCAATGATACTGACACACACATCTCACAGGATGGCTGATGGGGCATGCTGGAACTTCTAGTTCTACAAGTCCCAGCATGTCACATTTGCCATCCTTTGAGATAAGTCACTGCATACTTTACATACATACATCCTATGGTTTGTGACTCTAAACTTTAAGATAAATATATACACACACAGACTAGTATAGCATGCTATAATTTATTCATGGGAAAATAAGACACCCCCTGAAAATAAGACATAATGCATCTTTAGGAGCAAAAATTAATATAAGACGCTTTCTTATTTTTGGGGAAACAGGGTATGTAGTGAAAGACAAGCAGGTTTTGTTTTGCATTTTTGCCTCAAATATAAGGTGATGTTTAGACAACAGATTTTAATGAGGATTTCAAACAAATTGCGAATTGATTTTCTCATCAAAATCCTTGTGCAAAATGACGGCCATTAATTTGGATGGCCATTCAGCAATGTAGTTCCCATGAGTGGATCTTCATCACATCTCACTAGGGAGGGGGAATGCGGGTTAGCCCCATTTCAATGGAGAATACCCACATCAGAATCAGAAGTGAAAAATGCCTCTGTAATTTTAAATCCCTGGATTTCCACCAAGGAAACCATGTTGGAAACATACCAGACTTTAATGTCAAATGTGTGAACATTAAAGTGGGCATGTCCCCACTGCACGGATTTTCCGCCCGAAAAACATTGAACATGCACATTCTTCCGTCCGGTTTTCGGACGGAATATGTGCATGTCAATGTGAAGGGGGAGGGCTTTTCTCCACTCATCGCGTAGAAAAGCCGTCCTGCCCGCGGCTGTGGGGACGGCACTAAAACAGGATAAACCGAACGGTATTTGTCCTCTGCCGTGGGGACATGCCCTAAGGCTTACTGGCATAGATTTTAGGTGTTGATTTCCTGCCGATTCAGTGCTGAAATATTCAGCGCCGCAAATCAGCTATATGAGCATACCCTACGGCTGTTTGTTTTTGTTGTTGTTGATTTTAAAACTTTAAAATAAACACAGGCATCATCTGGACCTAGACTTTATCTGCAATGTCAAGGTCTCTGTTTAAGTCTGATTATCCTACCTGATTTTGATGCTAAACAACCACGTATGCTGCCTGAACATAAACTAAAGCAGCACATATCCAGCCCTTATAACATTTCCTAATGTGCATGGTAAATGTACACCAAAAATATCAAATATAACCTTTTAACACATTCTAAACGAGGCAGAAGAAACAGAACAACTGTCCTATTACTAGAAGAAGGTGTTACATGATTCATTTCCTTTCTAGTGTGGATCCTCAGAAAAAAAAAAAAAATACCTTCACAGGAGAGTCCATGAGAAGTAACACCAGACAGTGCCTCTCTACACACATTGCAGAACGTAGGTCTGGCATGTGAACAGGCATACCAGTTATGCATTCCAGAAAAATGTTCCATATTAAACTGTGTTGTCTAAAAGCAAACAAAGTGTAAAATTTTAGCAATTATTGTGTAAATTACCAAATACATTTGAGAATTAGAAATAAAAAAAATTCTCCCAAGTGGGGCAGGCTGCATTTAGGCATTAGATTTGATTGTGCTTCCTTTGTATCAAATAGGTAGGTCTGAGCAGGGCCAGGACGATGGGTAGGCAGAGGAAGCCGATCGCCTAGGGCACCTACCTCTGCCTGTCAGTAGGGGGCGCAGGTATGGCCGGATAAAGCTTAGCCCGCTTTCCATACAAAAAGGCTGCCACCTTCACAGACAGGGGGAAACAGGGGGTTTTTAACCTTCTCCCCCCCGCTTCCTCCCTCCTCACCCGGACCAACGGATGGGGGGGGGGGAAGGAGGGGGGCAGGACAGCACGTAAGCCTCCCCTAAGCTTCTTGTCACATGACAGGAAGCTGCCAGAACAGCCTGTGTTGGAGAGAGTGGGCGAGCCTCACTCCCTCTCCAAATACGATGAAAAAAAGAAGATGGGCAGCAATCCTATGGTGATTTGGGGGGGAAATTGGTGCAGAGGGGAGAGAAAAAGGGTGCAAAGGGAGAGGGGGAAACTGGTTAGAGGGGAGGGGGAAACGGGGTGTAGGGGGGAAAGAGGAACTTTTTGAAAGAGGGGAGAGAGGAACGGGTCAGAGGAGAGAAAACATCAGAGTGGGGAGAGGAACTGGTGCAGGGGAAGGAAGGGGTGCGGGGAAAGGAACTTTCCAGGAGAGAGGAACTGGGCAGGAGGGGGAAAACGGGTGAAGGGGGAAAAAAGGGAAACTGGTGCAGGGAGAGGAACGTGCAAGGGAGAGGAACGGGTGCAGAGGGGGGAAACGGTGCAGGGGGGAAAAGGGAAATGGTGCGGGAGAGGGGAATTTTTGGGCAGAGGGAGAGAAGAACGGGTGCAGGAAAAGGGGAAAACGGGGTGAAAGGGGGAGAGGAACGGTGCAAAAGGGAAAGGATCTGGTCAGGAGAGAGGAACTGGTGCAGAGGGAGAGAGAAACGGGGTCAGAGGGGAGAAGGGGGAACTGGTGCAGGGGAGAGGAATTTGGTGCAGGAGAGGGAACTGGTGCAGAGGGGAAAGAGGAAGGGCGGGAAAAGGGAACGGTGCGAGGGGGAGAGGGAACGGTGCAAGGAAGAGGAACGGGTACAGGGGGGAGAGAGGAACGGGTGCAGGGGGGGAAAACTGTTCAGGGGAGGGGAAACGGTCAGGGGAGAGAACTGGGCGGGGAAGAGGAAGGGGTGCAGGGGGAAAAGAGGAACGGGTGAAAAGGAGAGAGGAACGGTGCAAAAGGGGGATGGACCGGGTTTTTGTGGTGCCATTTTTTGGGAGGGGCATTTTTTTTTTGGGAAGCGGGGGGAGCACCAGGGCCTACTTCCTAGGGCACCAAAATCCCTTGCCCGACACGGGGTCTAAAAAAGCTTTTTTCCTCTTTTTTAAACCTAGCTTTTTTTGTACAATGTAAAGCTTAAACTGGATGCAGTCTTTAATACACACATTAAAATGCAGTAATGTACCTCATTAAGATCCCACTTTTGGACAGACTTGATAGCTCCAATCCAATCTTCCATCTCTTTCCTATTCCTGACATAAAGAGGCTTGCGAATGGAGTAACCCTGTTTAGGGGGCATTAAAAGGGCAATTCCATTAAACTAAAGGGTTTAAAAAGTAAATTCTTGGATGTATTTTTGACCAGTTGCTTCCTTATTTTATATTTTACAACTCTCTAAGGATACTTTAAAATCATTTTCTCATTAAAACTACCCCTGTCCATGTGCCCTCCTAGAACTACATATGAAACTACATATCATTTATTGATTAATTACAATAATTCTGTTTTTTAGTTTTTTTAATTGTTTTGTTTTTTCCCACTTACCGTGCAGTAAAAAAAATTGATAACATATTTCAAGGTCCATTTAAAATTTGGGATACAAAACATGTAAAGTTCATCATCATAATTTGGAGCTTTTGCACAATAAAAACATATTTTACAGAAGAAATACATTTTTGTGCTGCTGACTCCAAGAGCCAGAACTTTTTAATTTCTTCATCAACATAAAAGTAGGGCTTGTTTTGCAGGACAAAATGTAGTTTTTATAGGCATGGATAATGTTAAGCCTGGCTTTGTTGGCTGTATTATGTGTTTTTATTAAATTATTTTTGTATTATGTTCTTTGATCATTAGTTTATTCTCATATATACACAGTCATGTAATATTATTATGACCATCAGCTAATTTCCACAGTAAACCCCATGTGTAGTATGGACAACAGCTAGATAGGTGTGACTCAATAAGGTCCTGGTAGGTTGTCAGAGACACAGTTGAAACCAGAAGTTTACATACACTATATAAAAAGACACATATGCATGTTTTTCTCACAATTACATGAAATCAGATTAAACCTTCCCTGTTTTATGTCAGTTAGGATTACCACAATTATTTATGCCCGTCTCCAAGATTTTTCATGTACGTCAGTTGTACAGTTCAGTTCAGTTGTCTGGAACAAGCTACCCTGTACGATCAGGCACACTCATAACCCCCAAAGCTTTAAGAGTGCCCTGAGAATACATATTCTTAGGCAGGTTTAATTGGTAACCCCCAACTTTCTGTCACACACACTTCTGTCACTCCCTGCACTTGGGCACTTACAGGTAGGTACTTATCTGTATATAGATGTTTGGTCTGGGTGGCAGGTTCATCCGCTTTTTATGTAAACCACTCCTTTTTTATGCAACATGGCTGAACCATTGTGTAAACTGAGCACTTCTCACCCTTTCTCTCACCCATACACCCTAATAGATTGTAAGCTCTTGCGAGCAGGGCCCTCCCACCTTGTGTCTGATCTGTAAGTAGCTTTTTCTGTATTATGTTTGTTTTTTGTTTGTACTTATACCCTCTAAATTGTATAGTGCTGTGGAATATGTTGGTGCTATATAAATAAATATTATTATTATTATTATTTATATTTACCAAATGCCAGAAAAATGATAAACTTTTTTTAAGGCATATTTATTACTTTCTTCAAAGTCAAAATTTTACATACACTAGAATTACTATACTTTTAAACAATTTGGGACAGCCCATATGATGATGTCATGTCTTTGGAAGCTTCTGATTTAGGTTTATTGGAAACATCTGAGTTAAAGACAGATCTGTAGATGTATTTTACATCACACCAGACACACACTGCTTCTGTGTGTAACATCGTGGGGAAGTATAAAATCCGCCAAGATATCAGGAAGAGAATCGTGGACTTGCACAAGTCTGGATCATCCTTGGTTACAATTTCCAGACACCTGAAGATGCCTCGTTCATCTGTACAAACAATTATGCGCAAGTACAAACAAGATAGGAATATCCAGCCATCATACCGCTCAGGAAAGAGATGGGTTCTGTGTCTTAGAGATGAACGTGCTTTGGTCCAACATGTGCATATCACGCCAAGAACAAAAGCAAAAGACCTTGTGAAGATGTTGGCGGAAGCTGGTAAGATTGTGTCATTATCCACAGTGAAACGAGCACTGTATCAACATGGGCTGAAGGCCACTCTGCCAGCAAGAAGTCATTACTCCAAAAGAAACATATAAAAAACAAATTAACGTTTGCAAATGCACACAGGAAAAAACATTTATGGAGACATGTCCTGTGGTCTGACGAAACTGTTTGGCCATAATGATCATTGTAATGTTTGGAGGAAAAAGGGAGAAGCTTGGAAGCCTAAGAACACCATCTCAACTGTGAAACACGATCATGTTGTGGGTTTTTTTGCTGCAGAAAGGACTGGAGCCCTTCACAAAATAGATGGCATCATGAAAAAAAGAAGATTATGTGGCAATATTGAAGCAACAAATGGATAATGACCCAAAGCATACTGCCAAACTGGTTATAAAGTGGCTTAAGGATAACCAAGTCAATGTTTTGGAGTGGTCATCACAAAGCCCTGATCTCAATCCTATTGAAAACTAATGGGCAAAGCTGAAAAGGTAGGTGTGAGCAAAGCAACCTACAAACATGGCTCAGTTACACCAGTTCTGTTAGGAGAAATAGCCCAAATGGCCCTACCAACTATTGTGAGAAGCTTGTGGAAGTCTAATTCTTATACTGCAATGAAAACTGAAGCCTTTGAGATAATCTGTCGCCTTTTGGAGCCCAATACACAGTGGAGGTCATTGAACTGTTGCTTTAGACATCATTCCGGTAGCCCACTGGTTCATTTAAAATCATGGGTGAATCGTGCCACAGTGGTTTTTGTTTTGTTTTGTTTCTGCGGTGTCTGAAGTACAGCAGGGTCACTTTTTGGAAGTGTTCTCACACTGCAGTGATAGGACTTTTCTTTTCAAGACTTCTGAAACCGTGGCAAAAATGCTGCAATTTAGTCATGATGTTAAAAAAAAAAAACTGCAGAAAAAAACAGTTAATACAATGTGTGAACAAAGCCTGATGGACAAAGCAAATGTACCAGATATAACCACACACATGAATGTATTTAATTTTATTTTAATTAAATTTTTTGGGGGAAAAGATTTTGGCATTTGGAATTTTTTTCTCTTTCTCGGTTTTCGGTGTACAGGATAAATGATGTTATATTTTAATAGATCAGACTTCTACAGACGTGGTGATAGCAATTAAGTGTAACTTTTAGATCTTTTATTCTTTTATTAGTAGAATGGCAAAAGGGAATGTTTTGAACTTTCAAAATTTGTTTTTTTTTTTTTAATACTTTTTAAAAACTTTTTTATTTTACTTTTACATGCAGTCCCCCTAGGATACTTGACCACGCAAAGACATGATCAATTGTAGTCCCTTCTGCATTACACCCTGCACATTCCGTAATACCCTGGGTGTTCTAGCCAGCGCGTACTCCTAACACACTGACAGCCGGCTCCCATTGACTTTCACTCTCCCTGGAGCGTAAGCATAGCTCTCAATGAGCGCTGTGAATTACCATAATTGAGGGGCGTATTTCGAGCGTATGCCATCTGAACATACCCTAAAGTGCTATACATGGAGGGTTGCAAAAGTAATTATACCCTTAAACTGTTCCTCATTTTTAAATGTTACAGACACAAATGTATTAAATGTATTTTATCAACATTTTATGTGATAAAGCAACACAATTTAGCAAGTGTTTGTGAAGTTTAATGAAAACAATGCATCTTTTCTACGACTAAGGCTATGTCTCCACAGCACTGGTTTCTAGTCAGATTTTTAAGTGAATTCAGTATTTGGAATCCACAAAAATCCAACTGTAAAGCTTCGCCATAGACCTCAATAGAAAATTTGAGCTGTAGTCTACACAGTTCAGATATTCTATTGTTGAACTCCTAAGCCGCCGGTTTATTTAACATATTGAACAGGTATTAAAGCATGATTCTACTACAGTTTAATGTATTTGGGCAGGCCTAAAACCGACCGCAAAAACGCAGTATGGCGATGTTAAAATACCGCTGGATTTCCGACAGCATTTTAACATTGCTGTGTAGACATAGCCTAAGGACAAAATACTGTAGGATTCTGAATCGGTATTTGCACAGTAAAACCTGACCATGGATAGCTCTCTCTCTCGATATTTATAGTGGGTACGGAGAGTATTCAGACTCCTGTAAATTTTTCACTCTTTGTTTCTTTGCAGCCATTTGGTAAGATCCAAAAAGTTCATTTTTTGGCTCATTAATGTACACTCTGCACCCCATCTTGAAAGAAAAAAAACTGAAATGTAGATATTTTTGCAACTTTATTAAACAAGAAAAACTGAAATTTCACATGGTCATAAGTATTCAGACCCTTTGCTGTGACACTCATATTTAACTCACATGCTGTCCATTTCCTTCTGATCATCCTTGAGATGGTTCTACTCCTTCATTCGAGTCCAGCTGTGTTTAATTAAACTGATTGGACTTGACTAGGTGAGGCACACACCTGTCTATATAAGACCTCACAGTGCATGTCAGAGCACATGAGAATCATGAGGTCTAAGGAACTGCCCAAGGAGCTCAGAGACAGAATTGTGGCAAGGCACAGATCTGGCCAAGGTTACAAAAGAATTTATGCAGCACTCAAGGTTCCTAAGAGCACAGTGGCCTCCATAATCCTTAAATGGAAGAAGTTTGGGACGATCACAACTCTTTCTCGACCTGGTCGTTCAGCCAAACTAAGCAATTGTGGAGAAGACCCTTTGGGGTTTGAGAGGGTGAAGAAAACCCCAAGAATCACTGTGGCTGAGCTCCAGAGATCAAGTAGGGAATGGGAGAAAGTTCCACAAAGTCAACTTTCACCGCAGCCCTCCACCAGTTGGGGCTTTATGGCAGAGTGTGCCGACAGAAGCCTCTCCTCAGTGCAAGACATATGAAAGGCCTCATACAGTTTGCAAAAATAACACATGAAGGACTCCCAGACTATGAGAAATAAGATTCTCTGGTCTGATGAGATGAAAACTGAACTTTTTGGTGTTAATTCTAAGTGGTATGTATGGAGAAAACCAAGCACTGCCCATCACCTGCCCATCCCAACAGTGAAATATGGTGGTAGCAGTATCATGCTATGGAAGTGTTTTTCAGCTGTAGGGACAGAACGACTGGTTGCAATTGAAGGAAAGATGAATGCAGTCAAATACTGAGATATCCTGGATGAAAACCTCTTCCAGAGTGCTCTGGACTTCAGACTGGGCCGAAGGTTCATCTTCCAACAAGACAATGACCCTAAGCACACAGCTAAAATAACAAAGCAGTGGCGTCAGAACAACTCTGTGACCATTCTTGACTGGCCCAGTGAGAGCCCTGGACTAAACCCAATTGAGCATTTCTGGAGAGACTTGAAAATAGCTGTCCACCAACGTTCACCATCCAACCTGAAGGAACTGGAGAGGATCTGCAAGGAAGCATGGCAGAGGATCCCCAAATCCAGCTGTGAAAAGCTTGTTGCATTATTCCCAAGACGACTCATAGCTGTACTAGCTCAAAATGATGCTTCTACTCAATACTGAGCAAAGGGTCTGAATACTTAAGACCATGTGATTTTCAGTTTTTTCTTGTTTAAAAAAATTTGCAAAAATATCTACATTTCTGTTTCTTTTTCTTTTAAGATGGGGAGCAGAGTGAAAATTTAATGAGTATAAAAAATGATCTTTTTGGATCTTACCAAATGGCTGCAATGAAACAAAGAGTGAAAAATGTAAAGGGGTCTGAATACTTTCCATGCCCACTGTATATATCTGTTGATATTTCTATAAATAGATATATCTATATGGGGTATCTATAGGGGATCTATGAATTACCCTAATCTAAATAATGTATATATATATATTGTAAGCTTGCACAACTCTGGGATCACCGCATGAGTCTTTAAGGCATGAGACTGAGGCAGAAGTCAGGTATAAACGGTTCCTTGGATCCGTGGATTTTTATTGCATAAGCAGAACAAAACTTCAAGACATAAACAAAACATTTGCTCGTCTGAGCACTTACTAACAATGGCGTAGTTCCCTCACTAGCACCTTGTTGGTCCAACACTGGCTTCCACCAATGTGAACACCTCCAGCCCAGAAGGTAGACTGGAGGTACAGCCGACGCCCGTCACCCTCCCTTTTTGACCTTTTAACACCCGGGAAATCCCGGAGTGGAAAGGGGGAGTAAACACCACCCTGCTTAGCTAACTCCCAATAAAGGCCAACCCGGGAATGGTGGTACCTACAACAGAAAATTTAAACATGGGTCAACATTTTGTGGGTTTCACACCTTTTTAAAACAATGGCCTTTCACAAATATAATATTATTTATAAAATTTTTATATAAATAATATATAATCTTTATTTATATAAAGCCCCAACTATTTCCAGCACTTTACAATTAGAGGTATAATTACGAAAAAAAGACAGACATTACACATAAAGCTACTTACAGGTGAACCAAGGGGGAGGGCCCTGCTCGCAAGAGTTAAAATTTAAGAGGGTGCCTGGGGGAAAAAAAGGGGGGGAAAAGGCTAAATTTACAAGGCCCCCAGCCAGTTTTATAATAGGGGGAGGTTTACATAAAAATTTGGTGAAAACCGGCCACCATGAAGTACTCTATATACAGAAAAGTGCCTTGAGTCCCCCTAGTGTAGGGGTGACAAATTGTGTGATAGAAGGGGGGGGTTTTAACAATTAGGGGTTTTGGTGGGCCGCCTAAAAGATGTGTTTTCAGGACACTCTTAAAATGCAAAGGGGGTTGTGCCTGATGGTAGTGTAGGAGTTCCAGAAAAAGGGGTGCAGCACGTGCAAAATTTTGAAGACGGGCATGGGGGGGTTTGGGGTGATTGTATTGTATTTGTATGTCCTAGTTAGGGGGAGAGAGGGGCAGGGTGGTAGACAGAATGGGGGAGGAGATGTATGGGGGGCAGCACTGTGGAGGCTTTATGGTAAAGGGGATTAGTTTATGCTGTTTTCGTACTGGATGGGCAACCAGTGCAGTGACTGAACAGGGTAGAGGCATCATATAGCGGTGAAAAGAAAGAAAAAGCCGGCTGCTGCATTCAGGATGATTGGAGGGGGGAGTTTTTACAGAGAGGGAAACCCGAAAAGCAAGGATTCAGTAGTCAAGACAAATGAATAAGAGCAACAATGAGAGTTTGAGTTGTTTTCCACAGTGAGAAAAGGAGGGATTTCTGGAGATGTTTTTGAGGTGAAGTGACAGGACGGGCAAGGGATTGGATATAGGGGGTGAAGGTCAGATCGAGTCTAAATAACCCAAGACATGGGGCCTCTGCCAGGTGTTAGGGTGATGCCCCCCACTGAGGAGAAATACGATGGGGTTTTACAATGGGGGAAAAACAAGAAGTTCGGTTTTGGTGGGGTTTAGTTGGAGAAGAAGGGGGACATGTTTTTTCAGAGCAGGGGACAGACAGTCACGGGGTTTTTGTAGCAGGGCAGGAGTGAGGTTCGGGAAGGGTGTATAATTGAGTGTCTCAGATGAGGTGGTACTGGAAGCCAAATCTACTGAGGGGTTTTGGCCCAATGGGGGGTTATAGATTGAGAGAGGATACCAAAAACTGACCCCCCAGGGACCCCTACAGCAAGGGGAGAGGAGGGAAGTAGAACCTGCAAAGAGACATGAAAGAAGCGGTCAAGAGGTGGAAAAAACCAACGAGACAGTGTCCTGGATCCCAAAGGGGTGAGCATGCTGAGGAGAAGATGGTGATCAACATGTCCCAAAAGCTGCAGAGAGATCCAGAAGAACCAACAAAAGAGTTTTTCCCCAATTTAGCAGTGGGAGACGTTTTGAGACTTTAACTAGACAGTTTCTGTGGATGTAAGAGCGGAAACCTGATTTTAGAGGGCCAGAAGAGATTAGCAAGAATAGCGGGTTAGGGGAGAGTGACCCCGGGGGTTTCCCGAGCTTAGAGATAAAGGGGAAAGGGTTTGAGACTGGGGCGGTAGTTGGCAGCACAGGATGGGTCCAGGGGGGGGTTTTTTTTAGTAGGGGAGTTATGTGCCTTTTTAAAGGGGGAGGGGAAAATCCCAGTGGAGAGAGAGAGGGTTTGATTGCAGTAAGGGAGAGAGGATAGCGGAGAAATAGACGGAGAAAGGGGGGGGGGAAGGGGTCGCTAGACAAGTGGTGAGGCGAGCAGACAGGAGAAACCTGGATACTTCTTCTTTTGTCGTTGGGTCAAAGCTGAGAACACACTAAGGATGTGCGGGGAGGGGCAGGATGGGTTTTTGCTTGGGGTTTTTTTTTTGAATTTTTTGCCGGGTACTGTCAATTTTGTCTTTGAAGTGGGCCCGGTCCTCACACAGGTCAGAGACCGGGGCCTGACTTTTGGCCTGAAAGGGAGTGGGGTGGTGTTAAAAGGCGTTTTCGGTTGTTGTGTAAGATTGAGATAGGGAGGGAAAAATTTTTGTTTGGCGTGTGAAGGGCAGTGTATAATTCCGACATGAATTTGTAGTGGAGAAAGTCTGCAGGTGTTCGACTTTCTCACAGACGCTCAGCACACCGGACATCGTTCAGGAACCCCATCTGAGGTGTTGCCAAGGGTCCCGGGGTTGAAATCTGGTGGTACGGTGTGGAGTGGGCCAATATGTCCAGGGTGGGTTGTGAGGTTTTTGTAATGTTTGACAGCCAGGTCAGGACAGGAGAGGGAGGAGATTGGGGGCAGTGAGGACTGTATGGTTCTATGAGTTCCTGGGTGTTAATGGAGGGATATTTCTGAATGGTGAAGGGCAGGTGTGTATATAATATATGTATGTATATATGTATGTTTTTATATATATATATATATATATTATTTTATATATATATATATATTATATAATATATATATATATATATTTATATTGTGAGGGGGATCAGCAGCCAGTAGGCAATATGGGCTTCAGCAAACGGACAGGGACAAAGGATTTAAAAGTTCAAGTCCGTGCGCTGCCTGGGTTTATTAATCCAGTACAAAAACAAAAGGCCTTAACCTTCAGGCCAAAACATAAATGAAATGCCTGCTCGTTTGAGCACTGACTAACACAGGTCTCCTCTCTAGATTTCACACAGTCTGTAGATCCCAGCAGGACTTCACTCTTAACACCAGAGTTCCACCAGAGACAAACACAGGCCTTCAGGCCCAGGCATTATAGAGCCTGACACCAGCCTCACCTGGTGCGTGGTAGTGGCCTCCCACCCTTCGCTTTGACCACTCCAGGAAAAGCCGACCAGCATAAAGCGGAGTGGAACCGCTTATAGTAACATGTTAGTAACCACTGACACACACAAATTGCGGCTTTCCTTCACCAAGCCCAGGCCTCTCAGCGACACGCACTGGTCCATACACTGCCTAAGGCTGCATAGGAAAGTATTCTCTGGGAAATATACCTTCCCTCAACCACTCCGCCTGTCGCTGCCCTCTGTTCGAGCCTGTGGGGTCGGACATTCTTAGCCACCAAACAGTGTGTCCTTGACAGTGCATCAACATTGCCCTATAGTTTACTTGCCTTGTGTGCTACAGAGAAACTAAAGTTTTGCAGTGTTAGGAACCATCTTGTGACTCTTGCATTTCGCTCTTCTGCTTGAGACATCCAAGTTAATATAGAGTGTTCAGTGATTAGCCGAAAGTGACGACCTAGTAAATAATACTTGAGGGACTCAAAGGCCCATTTGATAGCCAAACACTCCCGCTCCACAATGCTATAGTTTCCTTCTGTGGGTGTAAGTTCTTAAATACGTGACTGGATGCTCTTCGCCGTCTACCTCCTGGGGAAGCACTTTTTAATGTTTGGGGTGATCAGGACTGGCCTTTTACAAAGAGCCAGCTTTAACACCATGACAGACTTACTGTTTTTTGTCAGGTCTGTTAACAGGGCTGCTATACTCGCAAAGTTCGGGATGAACCTGCGATAATAACCCACAATTCCTAGAAAGGCCCTTACCTGCCTTTTTGTTGTAGGTTGTGGCCAGTCCTGTATAGCCTCCACCTTATTGACCTGAGTTTTTATAATGCCTCTACCAATTATGTATCCCAGGTATCGGGCTTCTTTCAGACCCAAGGCACACTTCTTAGGGTTTGCTGTTAAGCCTGCTTCTCTAAGGAAGTTAAGTACTGCCTGTACCTTAGGTAGGTGGCTGTCCCAGTCCTCACTAAAGATCATTTGTCGTCGGTAGTGATTTGTTGAGCGA